>VJOZ01034213.1:7146-21111 GCA_009801055.1 Stichopus horrens
AAAAAAAAAAAAAAAAAAAGTTAATGCCCGATTCAACAGGTTTTGGTTTTGAATTGACGATACCCTATTGCTTGTTTTAATGGAGTCAGACGGAAAATAAATATTGCAAATAATGTTTTAAGTAAATTTTTCTGTTGTCACTGGTGGTTCTGCAAAGGCAACAACTACACACAGGAAAGCTTACAGTGCATATCTCAAGAATTAAGTGTACAATCAACTTGAAAGTGTATTACGGAAACGAAAACCCGGCCGAGCCATGATGTTTATTGAAAGATAAGTAGTAAATCAGTAGAAATGGGTACCTTTAGTTTGCATAGGATCAACAAAACCAACTATCTTGGTTTTGGAAAAAGATTTATTTTTTCATTATTTCTATGGTTTTCCAGCTTCTTGGTATTGGGGCTTTACCACTTCTGAACATTGATGAAAACAACAACTTTTCAAAGTGTAGAAAAAAATAATTCTATGATTGGAAGTAAATTAAAGCTGCTACAGAAATCCTCCATACAACTGAAGGGAGAGGTAGTCTTTCTCTATTCAGAGATAACATTGCAACATTACATAGGCCTACAGTAGTGACTGGCTAAAGAGCCAAGGTTTTGGACCAAAATATTTCTTAAAGTAATTTCTCAAAATGTGTTTTTTTTTTCCTCTAGAAAATGGCAGTTAGAATTTTAAGTTTTCTTGTGCGTTCCACTGTCAGTACGACGTGGTCATGAATTCAGGGGGTCTACTTGTAAACCTCACAGAACGTATGTCTCTGCCTCGGTTTGGGAATGACACTGGACAGAGAAACAATGCATATGTCTTTGTGACAACTATCTCTCCTCCCATACAAACACAAACTTCCCTTGTTCATATTTTTATTCTTTCTTGCCTAGAACATTTTGGAGAGAAAAGGAGGGAGTATCTGAAGTAAGTGACATGATAGAGGCAGGTTTACTAGCTCGATGACAAGTGTAAATGCTTGTGTACTGCCAAGTAGAAATCTGACCATGTCAGAAAAAAAATTATTCTTAGATTAATTCTTAGATTAATTTTTGATATATGTAACCAGGAGCTGGCTGGATACTTCCGAGATTCCTTTCAGATGTCAAATTCAGTTCAAAACCGAGGTGGACATGCACCAAGGTCAACACTGCTGAAATAGGGTGAGACCACATGTTACAGACCTCTAATAGGCCAAACATCGACTTGTCATGTAACACACCCTGATAGAGAGCGGTTTAGGAATATGCACGCATTAATGGACTTAGAACAAATATCTAGATAACTATCATATTTTAGGAGGGGCGGACAACAGTTCCATTTCTTCGTTTTGGTGGTAAACCGCACCTTGCAGCTGTGAGTGATAAGCAGGAAGCAAGGCAAATATCACACTGTGGCAAGTCGATACAAGCCACTGACCTCTTCCATACTTGTGCGATCGTTTAGCGTCGTAAACTGACCTTCTTCAAGGCGTGAATTACATTGCTACATATTATACTATATCCATAAATCGAACTCGAGAGTCGAAATACAAAGATAACTCCGACGAAAAAATGGCAGCAGTGACCAACTTTTATCCACAGAAATTAATACTGGACAATTTGTAAAGCTTTAAATTAAGTTTGTCTTCAAACACTTTAGAGGGAGGAAAAAATATATATAAATGTATATATATACAAAAGAAGTAGCCGACACCTCAAGGTCGATGAAAAAAGAAACAGCTCAAAAAAAAAAATTAGCACAGGAAAAATAATCTGAATCATATGAGAGCTTTGGAAGGCTGGTACAGTAACAAAGAATAAATTCTCTGGCTGTTGCCATTTTATACATGGCTTTGAAAAGCAGGAAAGATTAAAATGTCTTCCATTTGCATTATAAGTTTTGCATTTTTTTTTTAATTATCTTCTACGGGCAAGTCAGTAGTAACTTCTAAAAACAAAGAAATTAAGATTTGGCAAGACGTCAGCAGTTTTTCGTATTCACACGTAGGCCTATAATGATGCAGAGAGCTTGCTCTGACCTTCCCTCCCTGCATCCCTGCTGTTTCCATTTTTTTTTTCTTGTTATTCGGCAAATCTGCTTCGACATTATTGAATGACACATTGTTCAAACATGTATTAATATTAATATGGCTTCCAAAATCTGCTTCCCCCCTCTTTTTGTTTTGCACATTTTGTTGCCGCTTTCAGTTTGAAGGGATTTTTGAGACTCGAGTCGAACACCGATCGAGGAAGACGACGAACGGCTCCTCAAAATATTCTGAAATGGTTTGTTGGTCGCAAAATGACAATCTTGCCGAACACCACTTTGCATATGAAATTATCGACATGTCTGTTGTATAACGGACAGGGAAACGAAGCAACGCTTGGAATCTCCCGAGAAATAAAAACGCAAACGTAATGACATACAAAAAAAAGAATGATCAATTTGTGACCAAGTAGTGAGTATTGTATAACAGGTAATTGTCCTGGCCAACAAAAGGTTTTGATACAAAACAAAAAGAGTAATAAATGACCTCTAATTTGGTGGAATTTTCATGTAGGAATCACGTGAAAGAAAATCCCTTTTTGTACTGTTCCATTAGTATGCCAACACATGTTCAATATCTGTCCATGGCTATGATCAGAACAGAACTGCCTTCCACAGATTAATGCAAATTATCTTCTACCCGACATGGTACCTCAACTGCAGTCTTTGAACAAGCTGACTTAAAAATTTGTTTCAGAGAGTATTGCTGTCTATATGCATATAAATGTGCCAAACTGAATGCATTAGGCATTTAAGTACAACAAACAATGTTTGCATTTTTTCCACTTTTCAAAGGAAAATGAACTTGTATAACATCTCAAGCTTTTAAGGAAACCCGTTGAGTATGGTAACCCGTTCAGGCACCATACAGCACCACACTACTCTGTGAAATTATAGTGAAAAGTACTGCAACCCGCAACTAACTTTTCCCTCATCTGCACATGTTTTAGCAGGTCAAAGTTTCTGAACCATCATGTGCTCACAAAATGAGGGCAGTCTATTACATTTACAAGAGATCGTGATTCTTACATATCAGGGAGACAAGATGAAACTACGTACGCTAAGTAATTGACCGTAACAATACGGTGGCTTGCTTGACCATAAGCCAAAATCATACTGGTTAAGAAACGAGGGACGCCTACTATTTTAATGTAAAATAATTTCACCATGTTTGTCACAATATGATCCTCTTTCCTTCTTTCTGTGACATGATTGTCATAACTGATATAACTAGAAGTTAAAGCAAAATGGCTGTCTCTACCCTGTTCAAATAATAATAAAAATCCTGATGGGACGTACAAAGGTGAAAAAAGAAGAAGATGATACGTTAAATATACGTCACATTTATAAATAGCATGATCGGGAACACGGGCCTCAAGTGACAACACGAGTCACATTTTCCGACTAACAAGAATGAAAAAAAACGGGAATAATAAATAGAGTAATATTCACAAAATAAATAAAGTTCTATGAAGCATGCACACTAAGAATTGCAAAAACGTTGAAGGTAAAAAAAAAAAACGGAAGAAATAGGGACATTCTATCGGTTATGAATACTTACAAGGAAAATGCCCACTGTGGTATAACTCAACCACTTGCCACTAGCTACTGTCCCAGGTTTTTGGTACGAACGTTTTACAAAACGACTGTTAAAGCGATCAACACAAGACTGTTGGTAAACCAGCATCACACTACCACCTTTGTTACACCTTGGGTCGAATTATTCGATGTTTGTGAAGATGAACACTATAGGTTCTCTTGATAAATCTATACTTCAATGCTAGTTAAAGTGTTGTCAAAATCTAAACTGGGTCGAGCACCCGAATGGGGTCACCACCAGTTAGCTGTGCCGTCACAGAGCTTGATTGCCGTAACTTTTGCTGGTCTTGACTTACTTAACGTTGGCTATTTCGCTAACAGAAAGCAAGGTCACTCCAGATTCTTGTTTCTAGTATCTAGTGTAGCAGCGAGAATGCCAAGGCAGCAGCCGCTGAACTCACTCGGAAGCATACACACCCAACTGCAAAATCAGAACATGCCAGCAAGTTTCTTGGTTTAATGATGTGAGCGAAGTTACTGACGTCCCTCGCTGCACTTTTTCCTTCGTATTTTCTTTTGAAATGGTACAATCCATTTGTCTAATCACACTATCTGAGGTGAAACCCCAGTTTTCTTTTTTGGGTAATATTACACTTCCACCAGGGACATACCGATTCGTAGTTAAAACTCAAACCTCTGCTACCAAGGGACACTGACTTCCATGTACTTTTTAATAACCTACTGCGAAACCTATTACGTCTGCAGAAAACCAAACTGAATTTCATTCAACTTGTGCTTTGTTCAATGATTTGTTACTTTTTCAGACAGAATAAGGAAAACATGAGCCGAGGGAACTGTGGTTCCATGTGCAGATGTACAGTGATGTTAATTATGAAATAAAATGAGCATTTGGCATTGTTTTGTACAATAGCTCATATGGCCTATTTCAGAATGTAGACCCCAAACACAACAAACATGCACCCATATGGAACCACTCCCATAGCACTGATGTGACCAACCATCAACAGTGTTACATACAATCTGTAAGAGAAGTATTTTGCATGATTTCACGACAGCCCAAGGGCACTATGGTTCCTTGCACTTGGAATATACACACTGTAAAATGATACGCTGGAGTTTATAAATAACAAAGAAGCCATTTCAAATAATGCAATCAATTGAAGATGACGATTCCTGCAATATACAGCAATATCCCATTCATTTTATAAAGCACAAACAGCTGTGAATCTTTCATTTAAAAGCCCTAAAAAAGGGATTATGGAAGTTGCAATGACACTTTTCACACCTATGCCCCTTTGATGTTCACTCAACACTGACAGCATGCCTCAAGGGGACTCCTGGAGTCTAGTTTCCACTGGTAAGAACACCAAATGACCAACTTATTTTCTTTTATTGTCTCTTGCCCACCTTACAAATTAAAAGCCATTTACATCAATGCACAAATCACCACTGAAGCACCAGGATGTAAACTGATCCAGGAAAACTTCCTGGTATGACCTCCTTACAGTACTTTCCACAGCACTGCTGCTTCTTCATTTGATCATGAAACTACTACCTCAAGCAGTACTTCCATGATTCGCTGCAGGGGGCCTGACAGAACATATAAGCATTCATATCATAAAGAAATAGAGCAAAGGAATTTCAGTGACCAAAAGTCAATTGCCAACAGCAAGCATGAAAATTCTAAACTGAAGCACAAACTGAAGCGCAAATTGCCAAGCATGCTAACGACATTGAAAATTAAAATGGCATGGTCATGTACCTAATATCTAACAACACCTTCCTACCACATTTGAAGCAAATCGGACAAGGCACTGCAAAGATATTGCCACATCAGGAATTTAACATTGAGTCCTACCCACTCATTAATATGCAAGATATGGGCTCCAAAAACAATAGGACACATCTACTCAATATTACACATGTACACAACAAGTTTGAGAAGAATCAAGCACTCGATTGTTGAGTTATCATGCCACATACCTTGCATCCTAATCAAGAAATTAAGCCCTGCTCACTCATTAATATGCAAGATATGAGCACCAAGTTTGAGAAAGGTTGAGCATTCGATTACTGAGTTATCACACCACAAACCTCACATCCCAATGGCGTCACATACACACACACCTACTTGACCATATAGGTTCCTTTGTTAACACAAGGGACCAAACAGTAATGAATAAGCGACAAAATTGCAAAGCTTTGCATCTGTAAGTAGAAATGTTAATGTAGACAGAAATGAAAACCTGGTCAAGTCCTGTTCCTCCTACCCCACCCCTTCTTCCTTGACATAACCTTAAAGAACAAAATATCAATGCTCAAATGGAAAATAAACAACAAGATATTCTTGGAACAAAAAGACAATTCTACTTAAGTACCTCTTTGAGAATATTTTTAACTTGCATGAATGTCTTAAGTCAATAAGTTTCCTCTCTTGAGAGCTGGTGGCCTTTTTCTTTGGTTAAATATCTGTAGCTTATTCATCATAATGAAGACACTTGCGACATGAATTCTGACAAACAACCGTTCACGCTTTAAAGATAATACGGGGCAGTGTCAAACTTTTCAAGTCTGGAGAACCAATGCACTTCTTTCACAATGATTTCAATGAAGCTCACAGACGTTGTGGACAAAGTAAGAACAAAATTTAGAAATGTCAGTGAAACTTCAGCAGAATCATGAAATAGATAATATGAACTAAAGTTAAGATTGTGGGCAGCATTTTTTTTTTTTGAAGTTTTCAATCACTTCTGTAAGTTTCACAACAAATTAGGTGGGGTTCTAAGTTAACGCCAGCTATTTTTGGAGGCAAAAGACTGGCCACATTAAGGACAAAGGATCATGCATTGTCACTGTTGCTTTTGATGCAATAAAACAAAAACAAAGAATGCAGTCACTAGCATATACTTTGCATAGCTCAATAAAGCCTGACATGACAGAGTACCACTTCAGTGCTAGGGCTACAAATACCAATCATTCCAATGCTACAGCTTTTCACCCCCCTTTCTCTCTCATACTCAACTCCCCTCCCCATTCCTTACAATAGTGACCATCTTACTGCACTGCTGCATGTCCCTATCAATTTTTTAAATCAGTGGGAGTCATGGTCATTAAGAATGAAATATAGTTTACTTCTTCCAAATGACAATCATCATGGATTATCATGGGTGTGTCCATTAGATCACTCCTACAACTTCAATTTTTAAATTAAACATTCATTTCATCATTCAATTCATCATACATCTGGAACTCACAGGAAAAAGTGAAAGGCTGAGAAAAGTTTAAATCAAAGCTGCATTTAATGACCATGGGGGAAAGTTTTACCAAAACCTTTGGCTGCTTGGTACATTTCTACTCATAATAGGATTCCAGGTGTTCATGGTTCATTCAGTGAGGTGAAACAATGCATGAATAACAAGCATCACCTTTCTGAAAACAATAAACATTCCTCTTTTGGGGCAGTGTCAAAGTTATATTTTACCAGCTTTTGTTTTGTTGTCACCAATATCAACAACAAACAATTGTTTCCAAATCACTTCCTACCACTGTCATGCAAAAGACCTGTTCTACTCCTTCCTCGTCATTATGGACAAGTTGCACTGGCAATCTACTAAAGCTGAAATTCGTGGACATTTCTAGAGAATCAAGATTCTGTCAAATCTAGGTTAAAACTTCACCAAGAGAATGGCAGCATGTGGTATACATAATTTAAAGAGTGCTGCAGAACTGACCCACTGGTGCACCCATTTAAAATCTCAGCTGACCATGTGATCCTGACACCTATCAAGTTACAACATGAGTGCATTCGTAAGCTGTGCAGTAGTGTCAATTATGGCGTGTATGTTCTAACTGACTTAAAACCTAGTCATTACAAAAAAAGAAAAAAAAAACAACAACAAACTGGCACAGTTGTATTGGCAATACTGATGTTTCGTCTGAGCACCACTCTGAATTAATATGGTTACTTTCATCGACATTTCGTTCACTTTGAACACAACTGGAAAGATTTCTTCTGGAAGATAACAATTGCCTACAAATTGCAGCTTGAAATAGTTGCATATTTTGATCTAGCTCCACTGGAATACAAAATATTGATGGGGAATTGTAAAACTATAGTAAAGCTATGATTCTGATTTACTTCCACCTGAGGTAAATAACACTATAAAGATCAACTGGTATAAATTAGCTTCTTTGAAATAATAATTGGTTGGACATCGTCATCACCTGCAACGCGGGTGGAGTCTTTCGCTAGCGCCCTAGCTCCTGAACAACAAAAAAGGAAAAAAGCCTCACTGACTGTCAGTTGAGTAATGCCCCTGTCAACCTATGGCCACTCAAATTATTCACTTGGTATAGAACTGATGACATGAACTTCCCAGAAGTTAAATAACTGCCACACAGCAAAGGTGACAAACCACATGACACCAACATTTCACCGATGGGCCATCTCTAAATGTTCCTTCCTTCTGGTTAGTTGATCTTCTCGACTGAAATCACATCTGGCACAACCAATGTGTCCTTGCCATGGTTTTCCTTCAGTGCGATTTGGCTCAGGGCCTTTTCTCTCAAGTACGGAAAAGAATCCAAGACAGAGACTCCTTTCGGGCAGGAGACTATGTGCTCTGACATGCTCGTGGCGAATGAGGTCTGGAATCCGCACCTCCTGCATTTCAAGAGGTAACCGCCAAAGACCTGAGACTTCTTGACTGGGTGGAGCACCGGCGCATCCTGAAAACTCGAATGAAAAGCAACGACATGCTGGGTATATGCTGAACTGCAGTGGGTGTAGTACTTACAATTTTGGCAACTGTACTTGGTGATCAAATGTTCACTTAAATGTGCATACGTGCCTCCACATTCCAGGCATTTCCACGTTTTGTTACCATCCTCTTCTTCCTCCTCATCGTCATCATCATCGTCTGTGATTTCGATGACATCTTCATCATCTTTGCTGGGCAGGTTTTCTTTGACTTTCCTGGATCCCTCCACAGCAGAGGCAAGCTTTCTAAGAGGTTCAAGACTATCATGCTTTGGCTTTCCATCTCTCTCATTCCACTCAAAGGTCTGATGGTCATTGGCCAGGTGCTCCTTGCAGGCAGAGTTGGACAGGTACAACAAGACACAATCTGGACAAGAGACACCAGATTCCTTAGCATAATGCTTGGTAAAATGTGCAAGGAATGACCTACTTGAGTAGAGGATCTTGGTGCAGAAGTAGCACATGAGAGCTTTGCTGCCTCTGTGCTCTGCCAAAAAATGCTCCTTCAGGTCTGCATGAAATGAAGTTTGGAATAGGCAAATCTTGCAAACATAGGGCATTGTCAACCCTTTGTGTACCCGCTTCATGTGGAATTTGAAGTCTCTTCTCACAGGAAAATTAATGTTGCATATTTTGCAGCAGTATTTGCCACTGAGGGGATGCGACTTCGCTACATGACTTGCAACATCCGTTGTGGACAAAGTTTGAAAACATATTTTACACAGTTGCTTGATTTTAGAAGCAGGGCAGGACTTCTCGATGACCGATTCTACATGGTCCATGTACGTCACGTTGTCCGACATCATGTTATCACAGTGATAACAGACTATTTTGAACCTTGTGTTGTGTTGGTGCTGCGGTAATTTGCCTTTACGATAACCATAGTATTTGTCCCATTTTGCTGCTGTGATTTTGTTTTTGACAGCAGTGGACGCTCCTGAGGTCGGTGGACATTTGTCTCGACTCAGTTCCAAACGTCCTGAAGTTTTTCCTCCATCCTTGTTTTTCCTTGGCACAAGCCTAAGAGTGCATCTTTTCAGTTGTCGAGATGCGACTGATTCTTTCATTCTCTCTTTCTCCCTACCAGGAGGAATGGATACCTTTCCTGGTGGTGGTTCAGGAGGGCTTTTGGTTTTCTGTTCATGCTTGCTGTTTTGTTTTTCCAAATTTGACATGTAAGATGCCACCCTGTCAAATAAGTTGGTTTCCTCATTTGCCATACTAGATTCAGTCTGATTTCCATCGGGTGGTTGCTGTTGTGTACCTTGTAATGATAGAACTGATGTGCCTGAGACAGGCAATGTCACAGTGACATCTTCCATGGTAGTGGGTGAGGTCTCAGTTGTGCCTGAGCTACTTTCAACGACACCCTGTTCCAAAGTTTCTTCGTAACATTCTAATGTTGGAGTCTTGGCTCCTTGATTTACTTCCTCTGGACTCTCAAGCACTGATAGTGACTTGCTCGCATCAACGACTTCTGTGTTCTTTCCGGTGGTATCTGACAGGCTAACGGGGGGACTATTCTCTGCTGGTTGGCTGACACTGAGACTCTGATTCACCTGCTCGGTGGTTGACACTTGAAGCACAGGTGCTACCACGATATTCCGCTGCTGTACCACTGTGATGTTTGTGGGAAGCACTATCCGAGGGGTCAATACTGCTTGCAAGATGATGGGCCTCGGAGGTGCCACCGCAGGCACACTGGATAATTTGACAAGCGCATCTGAGTATGGAGTAGGAGTTGGCATGACAGGACCACTAACTGAAGGAGAAGAGACGACTGTCTCAGAGGATCCAGAGAGGGTATTTGTGACACTGACATTAACTGAAGAAGACTGGACTGTTGAGACTGACGTGTCAGTGCTTTCAGCAGTGTCTCGAGCAGCTGGATTTGTCTCAGGCTCCTTATCAGATGAATTTGAGGCATGATCTGCAGAAGATATTTCATGGTCACCCATTGTCTCTGATGAGGAGTTAGTACTGCTTCTTTCCTCTGAAGTAACGAGAGTCATGGTTGTTGACTCTCTCAAAGCCTTTTTCACGTCAGGTATTTTGAGCACTGCGGGGAAGTTAGTGTCCATCTCACGTTCATGAGAGTGATGCCTTCTCTTTTTCTTGGATTTTGACGATGATCTATGTTCATGCTTCTTCTTCCTTTTGTGGGAATGAGACTGGGAATGAGACCGGCGGAAATTGGCAGGAGGTGGTGCTATGGCAGCTCTATCGGTTCCTCTTGGTTGATATTCTGCACCCGTTAAAGCAATCCGTGGCAAGCTCTTAGACCTTGATGTCACATCTGGAACTGAGAGAATGTTTTCCTGGCTTGACTTAGAAGCAGAATGAGTCCTGCCTACCTGGCCTTGATTTGATGGTGGTGAAGAAAATCCTGTTGATGAACTGCTTTCAGCTTCAAGTCCATCCCCAGCAGTTGCACTTGTTGCTACCAATTCATGGTTCCTTGCAGGAAGTGATGATGATGATGATGACGACGATGATGACGTAACTGTCACATGATCTCTATTTTGACTATTTGTCAAACTAGCCACACCTTGCAAAATCCTGCACAAAGATGAACCCACTGCACTACCACTTTTAGTCTGAAGATGCCCAGAAGAGCTGTCACCACCTTGAAGAGGTCCTTGGAAGTGTGGAGTGACAGGAGTGACAGGAGACTCAGCATGCTGTGACAGATCCAGAACCTGATCATCGCTTCTGTCTGCTGAATGTACACGTGCAATTTTAGGCATCACTGGCTCTTGCTGTCCTTGGTCGGGTCCTGTGACACTGACAGAAACATCTTTTGATCCAGCAAAGCTTTGAATACTGGCAATCTGAGGCATCCTGGGTGCACTGTTCTGAACTATGTGACCGATCGAATTCACAGAAGGGCCATTTTCTGGCCTTGGGTTACCTTTGGGAGACAGCTGCTGGGAAGGTACTGGAAGTTGAGTCTGACAGTTGGGCTCACTTACTGAGATCAAGGGAGGTAGGTGGTTAAAGCCTCTTACAGCTTGCCTATTAGATTGCACACTTGAAGGATGCTTTGTGTTTTGAGTGCCTCTGGGTTGTTGTACTGCATCTACAGGGGATATGGGATTCAGTGGCGATGGTCGAAGCCCGGACGGTGAGGCAGAGGCTGAATCAGTCTGAGACAGTGGATGTAGCGCATTTGGATGGTCGAAATTCCCAAGCAGTGGTGGCATCAAGTTGGGCTGAGAGTCCTGAATCATATTTCTGACAGGAGAACAATCCAACCACTCTGACATACTCGAGGGAATCTGAGGATTGAATGGTGGTGGCCCTCTCATGTTTCCACTGAGAAAGTCACTGTATGGTGGCTGTTGGTGCATCCTTGGATGAGCACTCTGTGAAAGTGGATGTTTATTGTAAAGCCAAGGTGATGGAGGTGCTGTAAGTTTTTCTCTCAAGAAGTTAGTCCTTGGGGCTTGTTGCAGACCAGGTCTTGTTCCACCAGGATGGATCTGCATATGTTGCCATGGATGCCTGACCCTGACATCGTAACCTGGATTTTTGCTGTGCCTCTGCATTATCTCTTTGTATGTCCTCTCGAAATGCGCGGTCACATTTTCTTCAGGTCTGTACTTTATGGTGTGACTTCCCTGACTCACAGTCGTGTTATGTGGAAGAGATACCACAGGTGATGTCGCCTGCTGATTGCCGCTGCTCTTCCTTCTGCTTCGGCTAGTGGCAGGAGTTACACTTGATGGAGATGGATGGACATGATGCGGCTCTGTGATCCTCATGGAACTACTTCCAGGTGGGTAGATGTGATGATTGTGTGGTCTCATATTTCCTCTGTATGGAGGAAATGGAAACCTCATTCCACTTGGCTCAGGATATCTACAATTTGACTCAGAAAACTGCATACTACTTGGCTCTGGAAATCTGATATTATTTGGTTCATGAAACCTGAAACTATGTGGTTCAGGAAACCTTAAACTATTTGACTCAGGGAACCTCATATTGTTTGGATCTGGGAATCTCAAGTTGCTCTCACCGCAGGGCCGAACATTCATGTTAGATCCTTCAGGAACCCCTGCGGTAGGTGGGTATGTGTGGTGGAATGGTCTCTTTCCTGGGAAAGGTTGAAAGGGTGGAAGGTATCCAGACGGGCTCTGGTCTGGTATCCTACTTGCATCCTCTGGAGACTGTGGACCATTCGAAGATGAGTGTCCTGGAGAAGTGTTGGATGAAGGGTGTGACCTTTTCACTCCTCTATGCTGCAGGTAAGATATGTTCTTTCCAATAGATTGTTTTTCTGACATCTGTTGGGGTGGTGGCAGAATAAGTTGACCGGATTGTTGTTGCATCATGCTGACTGGTGGTGAAGTATGGTGGTTTTGCTGTGATGTGCTCATATCGGGGTGAGGAGGAGAGCTGAAGCCTGCAGTCATAAGAGATCTGTCATGTGAATGAACCCTCTCAGAGGTTGCTACTGGTACATCACTGACAGATGAGTTTACAGATGGAGAAAATTGTGAGGATATGCCAGGTAGTTGGTCACAGACCTTTTCCAACTCAGCAAGAACTTGAGTACTAGCAGAATTGTTCGTGGTGGTTTGTGACTTCGTTACAGAGGATGGTACTGGTGCACTGGAGCGCTGAAAGCGATTACGTGGCGTTGAATGGGTGAGGTGCATTTTTGTCTGAGTAGTGGGTATCGTCAGGGGGGATGCACTTGGCGGTGACACGGACTGTCCTTCTGACAGTTCATGCTGGTAGTTCTCTTCCACCTCTGTCGTTTCTTCACCATTAGTGCTGGATAGGTCCAACTCAACTGCAGGGCTGATCAGGATATTCTCTGACAATTCTAGTGGGGTAGCCTGGACACCTCTGCTGAATTTGACGAATGCATCAGGTGGCATGGAACTCGTGGGAGCTGCAAATGATACAGATAAACAAAGAATATTACATCTGCAGAAAACGTGAACACATTTCATTTAGTGTTGACCAACTATGGAAATGGAACAACACTGATTACCGATTATTTAATTTCATAATTGGACTGAAGTCTTTTAACAATTAACCCCTTTCATGGAATTCCAGCCATCTATTGAGTATGTACTGTGCAGTATATGCAACATGAAAACAAAGTTGTTTTATTGGCAGTTTAAGATTAACTGGGTCAGTCACCATGCTATTGCTGAAATTCCAAGAAATGATTGAGATGGTGCAGATTAACATACTACTCTAGCAGACTCCCATAAAATGTGGATCCAAACAGACTACCGTGCACTACCCATAAGTACAAACTGCACCCTCCTTGTGTCTCCAATACAGCCATGGAGACACAAGACACAATCCTCAATAATGCTATTTTTCTTTAAATTCAAATCCTAAATCTAAATGTTCTAAACACTAGGATTGGTAAACAGTAACATATTTTTCAAATATTGCTTTAAATAACACGGAAGTCTGGACTGTGTTCTTCTGACAGATCAAGTTAGAAGATGAAATTCAGGTGGCTGTGGAAACAATGGATCAAACTTAAAAGCTTAATAACTTTACTTCCATTCCACATACAGTCATAACAATATCAAGTAGTCAGTGTCACTATGTACAGTCATGGCTGCTATTTGGGCTACGGTCCCCGGATCAAACCCCGGTGG
>VJOZ01034235.1:7095-21133 GCA_009801055.1 Stichopus horrens
GCCCAGCTTTTAACCACATTGGATCTCTTTGCCTCCTCCGTTCTACCGTAGTTTTTCAGCAATTCACCGGAGTGCTGTTGAAGCGGTTCCACATCACCCGCAGGGACTGGCGTGCATTCATCTGGGCAGTCCTCATGCCAGTGGTGTTCCTGACCCTGGGTACGGTGATGACCCTCGTGTCGCCGAAGAACATCCACCCGGAACTCCAGCTTACGCCGGCGATGTTCAAAGATCCCAACTACGTCTTCTTCAGGTGAGACGAATCTGTCAGCAAAGCCGAAATCTTCCGCTTGTACAACTTGCGGCAGACTTTTTCTTGGTTTTTGTCTGCTTACATGTCCTGTGAAGTTCACAAATGAGTCGAGTCCAGATGAACAAATTAAAAAAATTAGTATTAACATCACTGCAGTTAAATTGTTTGCTTATAAACTTGGAAACTTTCCAGTGGTATTTCCAAAAACATAACCTCTCTTATATGATCTGTAATGCTGTTGCCTCTTCTTTCTCTTTCATTTCTTCTTTTTTTTTCCTTCCCTAGCAACGGAGAGACAGAATCGGTCGCAGGCCAGAGGCTGACGGAGGCTTTCCTCAATGCACCTGGCATAGGTACCACCTGTATGTCAGATGCAGATCAACCGTTAGTATTCCTTTTACTGTTCATTCATCCATGACCAGCATCCCCCCTTTGTTTTTTCTCTGTATATTCAGAGTCATAAATATATGCATACACAGAAGAGAACTTTGTGAAGGGTGAAGGGTGAGACTTTCCCTCACAGAGTGACTATAACAGGTTTCATTCAAATTTTCAGAACTCCTTGAATGATCCAACCACTTTGCTTCACTCTTTTTATTAGTTTATTGTTCGGTGTGTGTTGCTATATCTTTGAAGTTTCATATTGAGCACTGATTAGCAAATTTCTCGGGGTGATTTTTGAAAATATGTTTGCACACCGCCGCAGTCGCGCACGTCCGTGTTTCTACCCCTTCGACATCATGTCATCGTAGTATCATCACGTCATTACCTCTCTCCGAACTTGCTCATGTAGCCCAACCTTCGCATTTCACCTTGAAACTGTTTTGTGTTTGCCAATTGATATCCCAGTTCCATAATGATGGGATCTATTAGTGTGCCTGTAAGATTCTCTGTGCCCTTAATTCTTCATTTACTTGCAACATATTTCAATGGAGCTACTCACTCGCACTAATGTTACCTAACTCCAGGAGGAACTTACTCTTCAATAATCTGAGACATGAATTTCCTCATGAATTTTTTCCATTAATCACCATTTATTCTTACCTTTCTCTGACATGGCAGAGACCTGTATCCCTGCACATTTAGAGGAGCAGTCTCTCAGAGTCCACTGATGGACCTCACACCGGAGGAAAAGCGGGAGATCCTCGAGGAAGACCTGAACAGCCCACAATGTGTTTGCACAGATAACAGCATGTCCGAGTGCCCAGACGGTAGTGGCGGCGCGGTGCCTCCTCATTGGGTTACCAACACCTCGGCCTTCATTCAGGACTTGAGCCTGAAGAGAGATATCAACGACTACATACTGAATACTAGGCACATTTATCAGCGAGAAAGGTAACAGCAACAGTGTTCACTTATGATTCAGGCCTTAAAGGGCAGTTACCTTTAATATGCTATGCAACCACTCAAGTGTGAAGGAAGCCTATGGCTAAATACGGTACATTGTAATTCCATGTCAGTTGACTATCAGCATTAACAATTTTAGATCAAATGTAAAATCTTTTCTTTTTTTTTTGTCACAAGGTTAGGTTAGATATGGGAAAACCATAATCTGTTCTTGATTGAAAAATCTTACTTTGAGTTGAATGCCAAACCTCCTTGATGTGACACTTCAAATGTTATCACTTTTATCCAGTTGGTCCAAAGCACTGGTCCAGCACTTGAAAGGTGGAAAATAAAAGTAATTAGATCAAAAGGAAGAGAAAACAATATCCTACTGTAATGGTCATTTTTGTTATACCTGTTTTTGCTAAAGTGTTCAGTTTATCACCAATTTTAAGATTGGGCAACCCAGGCTTCCTCTCATCATGTCGTATGAGAATAAGCTCATTTCAATGGTCAAAAAGGTCAGATACCACTGTAGGATACAGATTTGTTAAAAAAGTTAAAATCTGTTGATTTCTGTTCTTTGTGGATATGATGGCCAAATTCATTGTCACGGCACATCCATAAAATGCAGTAGTTTGATTTACAACCCAATGACTGTTTACTTGCATCGGTAGTCTCAATGAGAAAGGTATCCAACTTTAGGCTTTTTCTTAGGCTGTTTTTTTTTCCCTTTTTCTCAAGCCTTCCTCAAAAACCAGTGAGATGGTATTGGACTGCAGGGAAGATCTTAAACAATCTGAACTTCTAATATATATTAGAACTACATTGTGTAATGTCCATGGCTTATATTAACACTTTATAATCCACGTACTGACTTTATCTCTACTAAAGGTATGGTGGACTCACACTGGTGGACGTCGACGACAGAACGGTTTTGAAAGCCTGGTACAGCAACATCGGACACCACGCATTGCCGACGTACATCAACGTTGCCAACAACGTCCTGCTTCGTGCCTCCGTCGGCACCCAGAGCAACCCCGCCGAATATGGTGAGTCAATAAGGCAAATTAGTGGGCCATATTAATTTGCCAATGGGCAAATGAGGATGTTCAACTTGTTAAAAAACAGGATCTTGAGTGGAAGCCTGCAACCTCTGTATAGCTGTGCAAAATGGAAAATTTCTTTTTTTTAAAAATGGAAGTCAATTCAAATTCAGAGAAAGGAAAAGAAGGACATGTGCATTTATAAAAGGGTAAAAATTTGTCTTTAGGCTTAGCTCTGTCAGGGCTACTAGAAGCATCCTTTGATTTTAAAGAGACTAAATAGAACATGGGAGGCCATTTTAAGGATCCCCATTTCATATTAAAATTGAGCTTTCCATGTATTTCCAAGAGAAGACATGCGCCTCCAGTGGTACTTTTACCGCGAGCAACAATTTTGTCTACATTGCAGCAATACTGATTGCTTCATAAATTGTTCTCTTTACACATTTATCATTCTGACAGGCATCACAGCTTACAATTATCCCTTGGAATTGGCAGAAGCCGCTCCTGATCTCTCTGGGTATGTTTTTCAAAAACCTGTCTTGTGACACAAAATGTTCATTTTTCTAAGGCATAGTAAGTGGAAGAAGCTGAAAAGATTGCTTTGTTTCTTTGTTCGTGTGTTTTACTTTCGGGGTTGAGATCGTGTATTTTGTCTTTCTTTCCATTCACAGACATGATTGTGAAGTCTGTGGTTGGGACTACCAGTCAAACCCGAGTGTTTTGAGTCAGTTTTCCTAAACCTCTGATCCATCCTTGAAACACAACACTTGAACATTAACTTGTACACTGCATTTCAGCGCAGGCTCAGACAAACCTTGTGGTTATCCATGAACAGGACTTTTGCGACACTGAGTCATAGATTTTAAAATGTGTCTCCCTGGGTTTATTTTCCCCCTCAATAACACGACCATAGTGATGTTCATACTGTAGGCCAATTAGGTCATGAATTTAACTGCTTTCCATGTCAGGTCCTGTCCTTTGTGCAATAGAATGAGTATTCTTGATATTTTCTTTTCATAACAAGTCAGTAATATCTCTTCAAACATCAAGCAGATGTTGTTTAGGACTTACTGCAATATCGCTTACTCCAGTGACTCCAGGACCAATTCTCCATATTCATTGCCGTCATGTTTCTCATCCATGTTTTACAATTTTTCAGTTGGTTGATTGCATCAGCTCAGTTTGGTCTGTTAATGTTCGTGACGTCTGCGTTGGCCTTGATTCCCTCTACACTGGCAACATTGATGGTGCAAGAAAACATCAACGGAGCCAAGAGACTCCATTTTGTCAGTGGTGCGACTCCTCTCACCTACTGGTTTACCAACCTCTTGTGGGACTGGGTATGTAGTATTGTTACTCTGTCTTACACTCTTGTGACCCTCCTCACAATGTGGGTAACCAGCCTTGTGTGAGATTCTATATATAAAGTTACCCTGCCTTGTAATCTTGTGACCTTCTCCAGCTACAAGTTCACCTACTTATTGTGGGTTGGGTATGAAATAATGTTACGATGTCCGCAGTCTTGTGGTCCTCCCCCACTGCTAGAAATCCACCCCTCCTGTGCAACTGTTTGTGTTTTAAATTACCCTGTCTGCTGTCTTGCAACTTTCCTTTCCTACTGGGTCACTAACCTCTCAGGGTTTGGTATGTAGTAAGGCTCCCTTGTCTACAATCTTGTGACCCTTCAACTACCTCTTTCTGATTGGGTATTTAAATCGATACGATCCTCCACACTTCAGTCTGGTAATCCCTTTCCTTTACCAACTCAACAACACCTTGTGAATCTGAGCAGGTACTTTTATCTCTGGGCTACAGTCTTGGAACCCCTTTGCGACCCCTGCGATCTTTGCTACAGTCTGGGGAACTGCCTCTCCCACTGGTTTACCAACAACTCGTTGGACTGTGTGTGCATGAAGGTTTCCCTGTCTGCAAAAAGAAAATCATGGATGTGACTTTTGTGTGTTTAAGCATGAAGAGAAAGACCAAGACTGATCAGCCATACTCAGAAAACCTTATGAGATAATTCCTTGGGGGAGAGGATACTCAGTAGGTGTGTTCAAGATTAAAGGCTGCTACAGGTCATTTAATTTCAAACAAAAATTCCTTTGTCCTCCCCTTAATCATCCATGACTATACTTGTGACAGATAACCTTTATTATTTGTATTCCCTCCCATCGGTCTGTTTCATGTTTTTGAACAGTTAAAATGCAAGTAAACCACATACTTCACTGTTTGAATCGGTTAGGCTCAACGTGGACGTGCCAAACACAATCCAGTGTTTCCATGGTAACTGTTAATGGTTTCCTGATACTTGGTTAGTTCAGTGCTCATTTCTTTTTTTTCTTTCTTTTTTTATTTCAGTTGGTCTACCTTGTGCCTGTCACGCTGATGGTGATAGTGCTTGCCGTTTGTAATATCAATGGCTTGACGTCTGCCGATAACCTTGGAACATTCATACTCCTGCTTCTCCTTTACGGGTCAGTCGACTGTCACTTGATTTTCATTGTTTTTTCTTTGTAAATATCAAATGATTACACTTGGTAGATTTGGTGTCTTTCACTATGTTCATGTCTACATGTGTCTACATGCATCGTCCATTTGCAATATTCTGTCACAAGTTTGGTCTTCTTCCTTTCAGTTTTGCCATATTGACTCAGTACTATTGCTTGGCGCCGTTCTTCGGAGATCCGGGGACCGCGTTCGTGGTGTACTTTTGCGGCAATCTTCTGATCTTCATTATGACCAACCTCCCGAGCTTCTTGAACTACCTGCAGGTGAGAGTCAATCAAGATTTCATTAGCTGCTTGATTGTCACAAAGACCCAAGAAATGCTCTTGTCATCATGCCAGACAACAGTGTAAACTAAATCAAATGAAGCAGGAATGTGCCCAGTTTTGTGAAAAGTGAACTCTTTTGACTAATCTTATTAGAGTTTCGCATTAAGTCATGTTTTAAGTTTCTATGACTAAAAACTTAAAACCTTCATTCTTTTCCCTGGCAACCATATAGATATGGTCTGTGGAGAAATGTTTTCATGTCTCTACAATTAAATACACACTTTTCCTCATGCACCCCTTTCAACCTCCCTTTTTACCTCGTGTTAATGTGGTGTCTGTCCACCCCTCCGAAGTCAGCCGTATGTTTCACCATCGTGCATTTTCTCTTTCCTTCTTTCCCGTACTTCACAGGTGAGCGAGCCCTTGGCATGGGTGGACACGCTGGGGTATGTATTTCTGATCTTCACCCCCTACAGTATCTCCTCGGCTATCCTGAGGTTGCTCTACAACCAGCTTGAAGTGAACTTCTACATGGCCTACGGTGTCCCGACTCAGACACGTAGCTTGGATCTGGTCAAGTGGAATGTCGTGTCCATGTTACTCCAGGGAGTGATAGCATTCTCAATACTAATACTGGTTGAACATCTGAAAAGGCAAAGAGTCAAATGCAGGTAGGTATCTGATGAAATGTAAGCTGTTCATTCCTGTAACAATTCCGAAGAAGGAAAAAGTCTCCCATATTTCCTTCTTCATTTCCTATTTTTCACCCATTGTATTCCTTCATATTTATTATCTCATCCCTATATGGTATTATGGCTCTCCCAGTTGCCATAGCAGCAGTTCCCATGGTAATATTATGTACAGATGTTATAGGGGGTCTAACCATACTTAAGGTGACCTGGGACTGTCCCATTAGGGTAGGGGTCAAAATGTGTGAAGATGGGTGTGTTTGTGTGTTTGCAAAAGAAAATTTCAGTCTCAAAAGTTTGCATCCGCCACTCCTTCTAGTCAGCAAAGCCGATGAGGGTCAAAAGTTGGTCTAAAGTTGTGTCTTGCATCAAAATTTAAAATCAAATCTCTAATGGACAAATGTTTTGAAAAAGTGTGATTTCCTTCGAGACAGCAAGTCTAAAGAACTTCAAACTTGATCTTTTATTATATGTAGTGTTTGCCCAATTGGTGATGTCATAGGTCAGTAGGGTACATAATACAGTATGTTAGGTTCTGTAATTATTAGGGCGGTGCAATATACCTTGTTAGATCTTTACTTTTCCATACAGTGTGACTTAATATTTTAAGGTATACAACCATGTTTGGATTCAGCGATTAAATCTAACAGCCTTGTCATTTTCCATGCTTTTAGTAATACCCACTCATTATGTTTTCCTGTTACATGTCGTGTATTCACTAGCCAAGGAACTGAGTTGTTTACAGCACGTTTAAACAGGAAAAGAAATTGGGTCAGGCAAATGATTGTGACGTGTTTATTAGAACTATTGCAAAATGCTGACAGTGGTGGTGCCACTGATGTAAGAAATGTAGGTAATCAAAGGATTACTTCGATGCACACATGACGTGTGGGAATGTTGACGAGCATGTGATTTGTACAGTCACACGACACTTGAATGCTATTTACACGTCCATAACCAAGAGTTCTGAACCTAGCTACGTGCTCTCATGATGTAAAGTGCTGGATGTTTGATCAAACTCTTTATCGACTACAATGCAAAAGAGTGAATGATTATAGACAGCAAAAGGGGTGAGATGCAACTCTGTGGATTTCCTTTTTGTCTACATTTTGTTATCATTTCTTATCCGGAACCTGATAAATGTATCAAACTGTCGCAGAAAATTTGCCGACATTGCAACAGAACAAATTAGGAATGCGATGTTGTCTTGATTTTGCAGTACAACTGACGGAGGTAGGGTTTCCTCAGATGAAGATGAAGATGTGGAAGAGGAGAGGAAGAGGGTAGCAGAAGGTGGAGCAGCAGAGGACATCATATCACTGAAAGATGTAACTAAGGTGAGTTTGAAATGTCAGGAATGTCACTTATCTCGTGAAGATGTTATTGTAGGTGTGTTCTTGATATTAGGAATATTATTAATATTGCTCAAAAGTTATGACCGCGATGAGTGTGTAATGTCATGAATGCCAAACATCACTGGAAGATGCAGCTAGTGTGAGCTTGTAATATCAGAACTCTTGAATATTTCTTCAAAATATACGCTAGGAGTTTGTTATATCAGGAATTTTGAATGCACATTACTAAGATAAACTATGTTATGATGAGCTGGCCACATCTGGAATCTTGTCATCTCTCGAAGATGTAAACAAAGTGATTTTGAAATGTGAAGTATCTGATTTCAAATGTTGTGATTTCATAGTTTCATTAAAAATTAACTCCAAACACCAAAGATATCCAAAAACTCTAGTTCAGAATTGCTACATCACATTAACGTTTCCATTGTTGAATTCCTACGTTTTCCGTTTGTGTGGAATGTTTATGTGACCAGTTTCCTGACTTAAGTGAAATGTTCAACGTATTCCGTGTCTAATAGGATGTATTGGTCTAATTGAAGAAAACCTGTTGTCCACCAATCCTCACAGGGTATCATACATACTTATGCCCCTAACCATTACAGTATATCTGGATATCACATCTTGTTCTGTCATGCAGAAAAGGTCTTCTGGAGATGTGGCTTTAGCACATTATGTGTATTTTGTGAGGGACTAGGTGCTGTTATTAATAAGCTCATGTTTGATTCATTCAGCATGTCATGGATATATGTTTCTCCTTTTTCAATTTACTGCAAGAACTTGATGTGTAATGGTGATATAGTGCATTGCAGAGAAAAATTGGCCACCACAAACCTTCCTCAATAATATATTTATCTTATTCAAAATGAATCATTTTAATGGGTTTTTATTCTTCTCTTGATTCTTCGCCAGGTGTATCAGTTGGGGAAACGACGTATCACGGCTGTAGATCACATAAGTCTTGGAGTTCCCAGAGGAGAGGTATGTAGGTATTGTATATAGCAAAGAATACATCACTTCCAAACCTATAATGTCATTGGCATTTAGAGCATCAATGAGTAAGCATGGCCTTTGGTCATTTTGGCAGTCCTATTTAAGTGTCAGAAAAGTAGTTATTCATATTTTCAGTGCTTGATCTCTTCATCAAATCATGTTCTTATACGTTGTCATGGCGATGCTGCAGTCGTCGTGAGATTAGCTGGAGCAGCATTAGAAAGTGGGCCAAAAACCATTGAAAATTTTAAAAAAGATGGTTTTGTGGCTGAGATCTTTCAGTAAACATTTGAGAATGTAGTAAAGCTACACTAGGAGATGATGCACAGTTATAAGGACAGAAAATCAATCTCATCTGTTTAATGGTTGAAAGTGATAGCCCTTTATGCTTTGATTTCACAGTGTTTTGGACTTCTTGGTGTGAACGGTGCTGGTAAAACTACCCTGTTCAGGACGATAACCACAGACTTGCAGCCATCGGATGGAATAATAACCGTAAATACTAAGAGGTAGAGGAAAGCAATGTCTTCATAATTAAATAGTCATATTAAATCTTCTCTAGGTTACTTACACTTTGCCAAACCCATTAGCAATAACTTCCCAACTGGTCCTTTCATCTATAGATAACCCATTGTTCTACCCTTACAGGTATATTTCATTGGATCAAGGTACATAGAAGTTCACCTGACATTGTCATACAATGACCTCAGGCTGTACACAGTCAGTCTGCACAGCTTTACACTAGGGCTATCTCTCTTGCCACATTTTTGGAGCCTTTTTGTTTCGTTACCTTGATGGAATTGTGACTAGATATCATGCCCTCAATAATTCCTACCTGTTCAATTTCTCCCAGGACAGTTGCTCCTCAGACAACCTTCACCCAGACAATTCCCACCCTAGTAATTCCCAACCTGGAGAACTCCCCCCACCCCCCGGACAAATCTTTCCTGATAAATCCCTGCAGGGGAAGGTTTATTGTGATATTTAGGGTGGGGCTAGAATTGTCTGAGGGGAAATTTTCTGGAGCATATTTTGTCTTGACACTTTAGTGGAGATTCTGCTCTTTCAACACCTTGATGGACCATCATTTGTCTGGACAACTTGGTCGACAACTTTCAAAGTTTTCTTACTTTATATGGGGGCATTACATATCAGTGTGACTGACCTATAGAAAGTTGTTGACAGTGTAGACCGAGACCAATACAGCAGGAGGTCCAAGTCTATCAAAACTGTGATTACTTTGTTATAATGTTTGACTTCATACAGTTCAGTTGTATGTAGACGAGATATCTACCAATGCACCTCGTTGAAAAAAAGAGGACAGTGTTGAAGCTAAATAGGATGCAAAATGTGACTAAAATATTCATCAGTTCTTTGAATGAAGTATTCACCAATCGATCGAACACGTGTCATTAGCGTTTCTTTATCTGAATCACCGCAGCATCGGATACTGCCCCCAGATGGACGCCATCTACGACCAGATGACGGGGGAGGAGATCCTCTTCTGCTACGCTAGGGTGAAGGGGATCAACGAGAGGCACGTCGCCGAGGTGGTGGCGGACATGGTCTCTCAGCTGCAGATGCAGAGGTTCGTCGGCGACGTCATATCCACGTACAGCGGAGGGATGAAGAGGACGCTCTCTGTGGCCATAGCTCTCTTGGGTAATCCTGAACTGGTTTTGATGGTTAGTAAAACGCATCATTCAGGTTGAATAAAAAAATGCTGAACGATACTTTGGCACATCCCAGGGCCCTGGTCGCAACTTCATTTGAACGTTTTGCTGAACTCTTTGCAATCCCCTCTTTATGGATCTGTCCCAAAAATTGCGTAAATACCTTGGAACGATGATCGAAAAGAAGTGTCTCACTTATTGGACACATCAGTAGTTATATCAACTTCACACTAGAATAATGTTTTGTTCATCATTTGAAAAACAAGTTTTTTTTTCCAAGTTCTCTCATGCTCTGTTATATTTTTTTTTTAGGATGAACCCACATCAGGCATGGATCCAGTCAGCAAACAGACAGTTTGGAGGTGCATTCAAGCCATTATTATGGAGGGTCGTTCTGTTATCGTCACTTCACACAGGTATGGTCACCTTAATGTCCTCACACATACACATTCATCTCTTGATCACACGTAATTGCATTCATGTCCCCGATCATGGAGAGCGAATCTGTTATCGGGGCTTCACACAGATAAAAGCCATCTGCATGTCCATACACGCACACACTCATCTCTCACATATGATTGAATTACTTCTTCTACATGTCAGCACACATACACCCCTTTTTTTTGTTCTGACTTTTTTTCTTTTCATTTTGACACAAACGCTAATTTTTCTAGTTTCTGATATGTTATAGACCAAGAGCAACTCCTTTTTAAGCTCAGTTCAAAATAAATCTGATTGCATCATTTGAAAAAAATCTCACACACATCCAGACAAGGAACTTTCTACCCTGCATACACAAATTTGAATGTCTTCAGCATGGGGATTGATAGTTGAAAGGAACCTGATGGATTATTCCTTCACATGAAGTATGTCTTACTTCTGAATATCACATGGTTTCAAAAAGAGCTACCAACCCTCAAGAAATGAATTACAAAGCTAGTTTCTTGTTTGGAATGACCATACACATTGCAGAGTCTTCTTGTTGGCTGTATGCATGAAGTAGGACTTTTCGGTAAGTCTTATTTGTATTTATTGGTTTGGCCACTGCTTTTACCCTTTACATTCTACCTTTTGTGTGAGAATCTTTCTTCATTAGAGCAACAAGCATTCATACTTTTTCCTGCAAAGGTTCTGTTTTTCTCCTCTATTTTATTTGTCCTACTTGGAGCAACAAATTCCCATCTTTCATCCTCAGTTTTTCTCTGAGAATGTTTTCCTAACATATTCACCTGGGCTCATTTGAAAGCCAGTCAGCTCCTCTGTTAGGTAGATGTCATCACTCCATCTTCCCTACAAAACCTAGCATGAATTGTTTCCTTTTGTCTGAATAGAATCATGCACTCCAAAGCACAAAGATTTCTCTGAGACAAACATTTCTCCAAAACTTCCCATAATCCATGTACATTTGAAATTTCAAGCAGCTCCCACATTCATTGAAGTCTAAATTTGGTCAGTATGAATCTGGACATGTCTTTGCCATGCACCTTAGCACCTTTGACTTTAGCCATATCAAGGTCTTGATAATTGTTTTCCTCAATAATTGTTTTTTTTATTTTCTTGTTTTGTATCGCAGCATGGAAGAATGTGAGAACCTGTGTACAAGGCTGGCCATCATGGTCAACGGAAACTTCCGCTGTCTGGGAAGTCCACAGCACGTCAAGCATCGCCATGGAGAAGGGTACACCCTCATACTGCACCTCCTGTCTGGGAACAAGCCAGCAGACATCGGAGCCATCTCCCAGTTCATGAATGCGACATTCCCAAATAATGTCTTAAAGGTACAGAGCACTGAATCAAGGGGAATGATTTCTACTCATGTTTTGCATCATAATGTCAAAAAATTTCACTTTCTTTTCATAAGGAGATGCTTAGAATGTCATGCACAGTAAAAGGATATCCATCACACCATAGCAAGAGTTAATGTCGCTAATATATCGATAATTACGCTACATATTGATAATTACAATACTTTCATATTACAAAAGTCTTAGTCATAGATACTGAATATCGCCTGTTTCTCGTCGGCAAATAACTTTGTTGCTAGAATCCTTTGAAAAAACTTCCATCTTTTTCGAGAGATTTTTTTTTGTTTTTCTTTCTTATCCTGGCTCAAGATGAAAATTGTTGCAAAAGTGAGAGCAGATGTATTACCCTGTGGGGGGAGGGAGATTTTTGGTGTGATTGATTGTATGTACAATAGTAAATAATTTTGACCACAACAGACTGGTCAGACAGGCTAGACAGGTCATAGATCTGGCATTGAAACAGAGATTATCCGAACAAACACCGGGTATTGAATGAAGTACGATGGGTATCTGCGACTAACAGAGAACGCAAGTAAAATCATGTATGGAACAAGAGATTACCAACAAAATAATTGTCATATGACACCCATGTCTGTCTGTCTGTCTGTCTGTCTGTCTGTCTGTCTGAGTCATTAAAAAGTGAAAGACGAGTCAATATATCTATTGAACGCATGTTGCTGCAGTGTAGTTTCTCTATGTTGCAATCCACAGGAACACCACTTGACCATGCTTCGATATCAACTGAGCGCAGACCGTCTCGCCCTGGCCGACATATACGAAGCTGTGGAAAGCAAGAGAACACTTCTGGGAATTGAAGATTATTCTGTCACCCAAACTACGCTGGATCAGGTACGTCATGAAAAAGCTCACGGTCATATAAAAAGTTTCGTATTTTATTCGTCTTTTGGAGGTGAGGGAGAAAGAAAAGAATGCTGGTTGGAAAGGAAAAAACTTAATACGGTGGTCATGATAACTACTAATGAGAGAGGGTTCACCATCAAGTCTGTAAACGTAAAAGAGTGTTACAATGTTTCAGGATGGAAACGTCTCTTCATTTCGCACACGTTGTTAGTGTTGACTTTGTGTGGCAATTGACCTTAAGGGAATTGTCGTATCATACTACGCCTAGCAGCAGCCTTCAGAGCCCCGTATGTGTGATAGTTGAGCTGCTCACATTAGTTGTGAACCTTTCTTCTTTTTGAAACACTTTTGCCAGCTGATGCCACATTAAAAAAAAAGTGTTTTTAACCTTAGCGACAGGGAATCATTGGCGTTCTGATTGGTTATTGGAAAATGTAATATTGATTATTCAGCCTATTTTTGAGCCTTACTTTTTTGTTAAATGTTCATTCCTTTTACTTTGGCCTCTTTGTACCATCTCTTGTGCAGGTCTTCGTTAACTTCGCCAAGAGACAAAAAGAAATGTTTGGAGATGATACTAGCAGCACGTCCAGCCTGGGTAACATCAACCAAGCCTTTGACCCCGACATGGCGACTGTTGTCTAAAGAGAACAGCAGGAGCAACGGCCAAAGAGGAGAAAGATGGGCAGTTACACTGAGCTGGTTCGAAAACTCAGTGAAACTACCACAAACCATGGAAGAATCTGTTCTTCCAACCGGTCCTAAATGATTTTGATCAATACATGCCAATAGATGTAGGAAATTGTAATAACTATGATAAATGTTCCTTCTGTGGAATAAACTTGTTTTTTCAACATTGCATTTGTTTTAATCTCCATCACGGTTGCAGTCTCATTCGTGTACCAAACTGCACGTTACTTTTGTCAAATTATTGTTGCATAAAAGCCAGATATACTCTGACGGTTTAGGACTTGATGGGCAGTTTGTGGGAAATGTGAGTCCAAGGACGACCAAAGCAGCAAAGAACATTCCGCTCAAGTTAATAGCACCAGCTACATGAAACGTATGGTATTAAATCTAGATTTCATCCTTGCAAGTTGGTTATAGTTCCAAGTTGTAAAATCCTTGACCAAAAACTTTTGGTTCTTTTTCCAAGAAGGGAACATGCTCAAGTTTGAATATTCATATCTGTGGCATTACCTGGCACATAAATGTGGATGCAACATTCAACATCCCTGATTGCTTTTTTTTTCTTCTTTT
>VJOZ01034259.1:1730-18126 GCA_009801055.1 Stichopus horrens
GAAGTAGCAGTCGGCGTAAAGAAAGACTTTGGTGAGACTGGAAGGTCGCACACATTAACTGCAAAACTTTTCAATGTTGGAAAACAACTGGGGTAGTTGTCATTTGTGTGTTTTAACCAGCGGAAAATATTTGGGGGGAGGGGATCGATGCAACTGGTGGTTGCTGCTGTCAATGAAATGAGATATGAATAAACTTGATTGGTTTATTTTTTTTTTTGAGGGGGGAGGGAAATAGTTTTCTTCCTTGAACTATCCCTGTAAAACGGGCTAGCAGTTTGTGATGTATACTTACAATACTTGAAAACTGCTCCAGCTGGTGGTGTAGTATTGTGTAAACTTGGGCTGGCAGTTTGTAATATATGCCTACTACTAAAGAACTTGTAGTCCCTGCCAGTGTAGTGTTGTAACTTGAAGTTGGTCGATATGTTTGTCGTTCAAGTGTTGAATTAAAAGTCTAGCTCTACACAAATTCGTACTATACATTATATAGTCGTGTATATCACAACAAGGTTTGTACATCATACGCTCTGTGTTTAACTAGAACATGCAAAGAAGCATATATACATATGTATATGATTATGTAAAACCCCCTTCTAGCTTGTGTATACTTGTTATTATGGCCTAACCATCATTGGTGTCTGTAACAGAACAAAAACTATTCGGCAAAAACATGGTACAAATTTGTTTCGACATTTGTGCAGAATTTGGCAACCCATCCATTGTAGTGTTATAGTCAAAGCACCACTTGTGTGGGTCAATGCTTATTTGAGAACTCCATCAAGTAACCACACAGAAGCTTTTAATTAAACCCAAGCGGTGTCCTTCAAATTTTATGATACTGACATTAATTACAATGTGAAAATATAACATCAGTTGGACCTTGCTGCTGTTTGATAAACCCTGTATTTTGGTTTCTGTTACCATGACGATAACAGTTTACGCTATGTAAATCTTTGTGACAGTTTGCGTTTATCATACTGCCTTATGCCAACATCTTCATAAACTGGAGTTCATTATCTCACAATTACAAATGTAGGCCACATTTGGATTTGATAAAGGCTCTCTGATCTTTTTATTTCAGTGAAGATTCATTGTCAGTAAAAGCTGTGACAGAGTCCTTTTGTTAATTCCAATGTTCTGTTTTTGGGGTGTTTTGCAGTCCAGTAACAGCTTGTTCACATTTGTAGTTTACCCGTATGGTGTGGTCTGTTCAGGGTGTTAATTCCACTTCAGCTATAAACTATTTAGAAGTACACCCCTGTGTGATCGTTGTAACAAGCTGAGTAGCTGATGGTTTTATGTAGACAAGATTTGTAAACACAGATTACTACTAGCTCTTCTCCCCCATGATGTAAAATTGGCTACTTGGTTTTATAGATTGACATATTTAAACTAAAACTCCTATGAAATACACATTTCCATATTGCCATGGTAACAATAGCTTTTGGCATTAATCGTTAATATTCAGCGATGCTTCTCCATTCATTTGAAATGGTTTTTTGCCTTCCCTTGTTGGTGCATTATTAACAGGTTAAATTTATGACAAGTTGTTTGTCAGAGAGATTTTTTATTTCACATGCTAGATTGTGGTTCTTTTTGGTAGACCCTTTCTTCATGGACAATGATATAACAGCAAGGTGTGTGTATTCCACGTTGCCAACACTACAATAATTTTATGCCACAAAAAGGCCAGAATTTTTAACTTTAGTTGAGGAGAACTTTTCTGATCTTTATAGTTTGAGTTGAAAAAAATTCTATCATTATTTTTGGTTACACAAGTTTCATACAAAAATTTTCGCATGCTTTTGATTTGTTTTGATTTGTCGCCTGCAATAGAAATTACACATTCCTTTTTTATCATAAAATTGTATTTTTTCTATAAAAGATTTCTTTTGGATTGGGNNAAAAAAAAAAAAAAACAAGAACACACTGTGCGGTGGTATTCTGTGTGAATAAATGTTTGCAACTTAACCCTGACTGTTTTCTGCTTATTGAAGTCGTCTCCCTTGATTTCATTTTGGATTTACCGCATTCTGGGATTATCCACTCCAGTACAGTGGGTGGATGTGGCAAAAAATATTTTTAGTGTACTCCAGTGTTGGAATGGTTCACTGGATGCCAAAGGTGCATTCAAAAGTGTTCATGGACAGTATATATAGTCCAGACATCATTTCACAAATTAGGTAGAAAGGTTTATGAAAAAGCATGCAAGGAGCCGATTACATCTGGACATGGGAGTGCTGTGGGGGGTGCCACTTGGGAATCAGTTTCAAAAGTCCAATGTTTTTACCACAAAATGTTGCATTTTGGTGATTTTACACACACATCTTTTTGTGTTTAGCAGTATCTACTACAAGTATAACAGTACCTGACAGTACTGATCAGTCCTTGTATAGCTGGTTTGATGGTTGATTGATTTAATAGAAATTGTAAGTTGTACATAGCTTCGTTGTTGATATCCCATGGGGGGTAATTATTGACTCCTGATCTTAGTCCAGTATGTTTTACTATCACAGTTTTGTGAGATTACCAAAGTCCAATGATCTGACTCTGTTGTGATGGTACTGATGGAACCATAGCATGAAAATGACCCATTTTAGTGTTTAGGTTGATCCTGTTGGCATATATGCCGAAGTAAATCGCAAAACTGGTACAAGTGATTTTATACTGTGGTCAAGACTTTAAAGTGTAACTTCGGATGGTTTTTAGGAGGGGTGGGGAGGGGAGATGTTTAGGGTGGTGGTGATTAGAGAAGGGAAAATGGAATGAAAAATGTTAAATGACTGTTCCAGAGACGGCTTGTTTGGAAGGAGCATCACAAATGCATATGCATCACACACACATATGCAGGACTATACAGCATAGAGTCCATTCACCTCCATTGCTACAGTAATGTATTTGACTCAATCTGTGTCTTCCAGTGTGTTGAACCGAGGAAAGTACACTTGAAGAGACGAACAATAAAACTGGATGTCTCCATAGCTGAATGGAACAATTCAATGTCTATTAATGCACTTAAAAAGTACAAAGAATCCTCAAACACAAAAACCAATAAAAATTCTCTATTGCAAATAAAGAGTTCATGAATGGAACTGCTCATATATGTGTGCATATGTGTTCCCATCAATAAAATGTCACACAGAAGTACCATTTTTAATGGTGTACTTAGTGTTCCTCATCATCTCACAAACAATGTTGAAATGTATTACTCAACAAACTCCTCGCAATATAGGATAATATCAGAAGGACGATGATTCCAAAAATGCAATATAAAAAGCCTCTCCTGTAATGAAAGTTCAAATTTGGTGAAATCACCATTTAGTTTCGGTCCATTGCACCATGTTAGGGTGATTTGCAAGACAGGGTAGGGTTTGTTAACCATTTGCTTGAACTCCGAGCGTAACAACACCTGATATCAAATTTTGCAGGGTCGGCAAATTTTTGCATACAGCATCGCTAATTCCATTCCACAGGGTATACATACAAACACAGTGAGGTTAGCCATGATCATTAGACCAGTCCACGGGGAAAGGGAAATTGCTATATCATAATGCCCCTGGGGACAACTAATGTAATTGACTGACCACTGCATGTTTGTAAGTTACACATTTGCATCAATGGGCAGTACTGTACTTTCTTGCGAAATCAAATCTGTTGGATCACTGAGCGTGTAAGATATTTGCTTATATTATTCTCAGACATTTGACTGTGCACCAGACCATGCAATGCAGATGCATAGTATTATGACAGCAGGTGTATATTCAATGTCCCCCATTTCTTAATAAAAACAGGGGACTCCGCTAATTTTTTACATGGGGGGTGGGGGAAGAGGTCTTCATGAGAATCTTAGCAGTAAAAGTGCAGGCATCATCTTTCAATTTCTCCTTCATGACTTGGGGACACAGCCAACGGTGGGGGCCCAAATGCAGGATTGATGGCTGGCCCAAATGCAGGGAGAACGACCAGTAATAGTGACCACACTGTTGGCCGGTTGCATGAGTAAATTTCCTGTTTCAATGTATTTCAGTTGGTGCTTGTTCGTCCGGTCGTGTTGGCAGTGCCATCGACAGTAAATTTTGCAGTTACCAAATCTGTCACTTTCCAAAGGCATGTCTTTCATGTCATGGAAACTGTAATTGCGATTGTCACTACTACGAAGACGACGTTGTAAATTTATCAGCCTTCAAGAAATGTGAGTTATTGGTCTTCACACTAAAAACTAGACTGATCAAGGCCTCTTGCCACGTTCTTGAGTGCAGAAATTCCCTTGCCATCCATAGAAACATGTTCACACCTAAGCTTATAAGCTCTGGTAGACTTGAACACACAACAAAGTGCAAGAGCAAAGTTTTCCTTCAATGTGACCTTCAGCTTTAAGATACATCCAGAAGGGATGGATTATAATAATCAGAAAACTCAAATGGAATAAAGAAGAAAATAAAAAAAAGACGCCTTCAGCTGTGGGATGTAATAGGTGCATTAAATGGTTTGGAAATGCAGGTACATAATTCTGTGTTTACACTTAGTGCAGTATGTGTGTATAAAATCATATTGTACAACGAATACAAGAGAGGACAAGTTCAACTGGTGATGTCATTGTTTACTAATCAGCTGGCACCATTCCCTTGTTGCTTGAACTTTCAGGTTCTAATCATTCAACCAGGGAGGTGCAATTGAGAAGGAGATACAACAGAAGCTTCTCTTTTGAGGGAGCCTAATTTCTGCCGTAATCTTCTCTTTTGTTCACCTCTTAGCACAGATTCAATGGGATTCAAGGGTATTAGGAACTTAATGTAAAAGGTCTATGTTGTCTACACAGTTGTAAATTACCAATCGAAAAATCTTGTCTACAGCTATAGCATTGCCAGTCGTTATTCTTGAGAATCAGTTTTTAACTTCTGACATGGTCCAATGTCTATTGCAGTAGAAAAATTGAAAAAAATTGAACATGGATACACCCTCTGCAAACTTGCCAAAATCAGTGAAAATCGATAAAATGCATCAGTAAAATTTAGTCTTATGATCGATTTCGTCATTTGCATATGGCAAAGGTCTATGTCTTATTCTTATATACCAGGCTGTCTTGATTCCAAAGAGATGGCCATGCAGTTGTATCGATTTTTGAGGCAGTGGTTTCAAGTTGATTGTTGGCAATGGACCTCGCATCAAAGCCTTTTGCTAAGCAATCCTTTTCAAAGATTATAAATTAAGCAGGTGTGAATGAAGATTACTTGGATATCCCTAGAAGTAAGTGACATCAAACAAAGGTTACAAGGCCCTCTAAGCTGTTATCATCCCTTTATGGCTTGAAAGTTATCACACCGGAGAAAATCTAACAGGATTAGCGTAAATTAACGGTCCTGTTGCATCTCCTTCTCTTGCAACTCCCTGGTTCAACACACCTTGTAAGCTAGAGAATTGCATCCTAGTGTAAGCTGTTAGGTTGCACAGCTTGAAACTAAATCGGAATTTGGTCAACAGTCAGGCCAGTGGATCTCAAACTATTTTTAGAACACCCTTTCACCATCTTCAACTGTTCCAGTGCTGCCTTTACTGCCCCCCCCTCCCCTCGTATGTACATTCAGACGCTTAACAGTGTAACAGAACAACAGCTTGCACAGACGGCAGTCATGGTGTAAAACTGATAAAACCGGAGAGCCCAAATATAGTTTAGTCAGCAAGGAGCGTAGAGGCGGGTGAGCTCGATCTGATGCTGCGTGTTCATATGGCTCCATCTGTGTGAGGAGATCTACGCAGACTGCCTCTTCCAGTAATACCAAAGTAATTTTGAAGCAAAGGGAAAGAGCTAGCAGACTAAAACAGGCCCCCCTAGGATCTCCCTAAATAGCTGTAGTCATGTACCGTAATTACCCCTCAAATCAGTGGCAATGACTCCATGTTGCCTGTGTGCTTTGTTGTGTCCCCCTGAGACTTTTCAACATACACCCCTGAGTGCAGAAGGGACCTCTTTGAGAACCATTGGGGTTACACCAATATAGAGCATTGCACAGGAGTTTAGCAATCATGAAGATAGGCTGGACAATGTTCAGGCATCTGAGGATTCAGGGAGTCCCAACCAAATGAGCGCAAAAACTTGTAAAAAATCATTAGAAAATGAGTTTGTGATACCGTCAATTTGGATCCCCCCGGGCTATCCTTTGCCCATGGACTTCGATGATCTCGCTACACTATCATCGAGAGAAATCAGCAATATAGCATGATAACTTTGAGGCCGGTAATCCAGGAAGAGCTAACTTATTTACACTAGACAGACAAATATATGTATACACTGCACACTCTACTGATGCACAAATTATTGCAAACCAGCTGCATACAGGTTCTCATCCAGAATTATGTATTAAATTTTGATCATTCACATCATGGGATGTTATTATTACCCTCTCCGAGGATATTATTTTCCTTCCTTTTGAAATGCAAGTTTTGACGAGTCTTCGTCACCCATCGGTGACAGGAAATGATGTGTTGACAAAACTTTCCATTGCAATTTTGGGGAAACCATCAAAGTGCATGATAAATACATGCACAGGAAATTAACGAAGAATTTCAGTCGAGTTATTTCGACAGCATTCATTGCACAGTATCCATTGGAAATATGTAATATCAACATGATATGTACAAATATGTAAGGAATCTTGCTTTTTAATGCTAGTTGAAGCTAACTCTACTGACTATCTTCATGGGATGAAGACATGGCAAGGGCCTCATCTTATCTCTGATTCTTCTTTTAGATCTCCAGCAGGCTCTCACAGTCCTCGCAATCTGAGATATTTCCCTCCACTGAGGTTCAGTGGAAACTGAGTTCTTTTTTATTGAGGATAATTTCAAATTTTGTGGCTGTCATGGCTAAAGGTTAAATGTTTCAGTCAAGCAACAGAAAGTATGGTCACAAACAATGACCTTTCACGATAGCAAAGTGGAACTCAAGAGCATTATGCTAACCCATCAAAACCTTTGACAAATTTTTGTCTTCTCCCCCTCTTCCCCCCCCNNCCCCCCAAAAAAAAAAGAAAGAAAGAAATTGCAAAGAAAATCTACTCTAAAAGTTATGAAAGTGAATTTAACAATATTAACAATACTTTTTGTTTTGGTCAATATATCTACAGGGAGTTACAGCTTCAATTGCCTGTGGGAAGGGCCAGTGCAGTTGCAAGTTGTGATGCTGAATAACCTAAGTCCTAATTTCATTGGTCTGGAGGTATAGCTGACATTGATTTGCATTGTAATTACTTTGTTCCTATGTAACAGTAGCAGAGCAGCTAGTGGATAAAACACACCATGATACTGTAGCCAGCATAAAATTGTCAACCTAAAAAATGGCAAAACTCCGAAGCTCTTGGAAGAGTGCATATGGAAATCACATTCTAAACTCAGCATCGGAGATGTCAAAAAAAGGTTTTTTTTTTTTAAACTACCAAGTGGGAAAATTAAGACTTTCTATCACCTTCTTTATTAGTATACTATTATTTTGCAGTAAACCATTTGCTAAAGTAGCCACTCTTTTGACAATGATGCATCTGTGTGCATCTGAACAATAAGTAAAACCAATGACGATCTAAACAAGGAGACATAAAGGAAACATCTTGGGTTGTGTCAACATGATTTTCAGAGTGAGACCTGGCATATTCACCAGGTGATCATGTCCAAAACCACAAGACTCACGGTGAAACCGTGAGAGTCGGCAAGACTGTGCAAATAGCCTCAGCAGCGCTGCTATGAAGACACATTTTCATACATTAAACTTTGTACCCAATTTTGTACTCTCAAATTCATTAGCATCCAACAGAAACACTAATGTGACAACAGTCTTCAACGTATTCAAGCTTACATATCCGTTTTTTTCATAATACTTTTTGACTCTTTACAATGTTTGCTCTTTCCCCTCTATAATTGCCCTAAGATCCCTTGAATATTTATCCCACAGGGCAACCCTTGTTTAGTTCCCCTCTAAACTTTCCACCTCTAAACTTATGTTGTACATCCTGTATTGGGTAAATGCACTGAAAAATCACTCTAGCTTTATCTCAGATCCCATAAGCTCTGACTAGGTTGGGAAGAGGGGGGGAGGTTAAGAGAGATTATAAAGGTTAAGATATTTTTAAGCTAAATGGGTTCATAGGAAACCTTTTAGGCTAATTCTTATATACATCTAGACCTATTAGAAGGAGAATATAGGTAGAGTTCTTCCAAATCATGAGTATAAGCATATCTTTTCAGCAGATTTGCCAATGAAATATGTTCTGTCAGAGAACCAGGAGACAAAAAAAAAAAAAAATGTTAATTTTTTAATTTTTATTGACATCCTATCTGTTTTATGTCATTCCCTACATGGAGGGTTGTTTGGTTGAAGGTCATCAGTGATAATCTAAGCTTTGCTGATTGACATTGATTTTTAACCGAAAACATCCCACCTGCAAAGCTGAGGAAAGGCAAAAACACACACACTCATTAATATCATCTATAGTACTGAACATCACATAAGAAAAAAAATTGCTCTTTTCTGTCTATTGCGGCATTTTTTGACAGATGAATTGCCACTGGCAGATCATCTATTGCGACAAATCAGATATGGTTGGGAAGAAAATGCAAATCGTTACGTAGTACACATACATTACAATTACCTACCCCACTGTTGCAAGAAAGCGGCAGCAAAGATTTTTGACGAAACCATAGAAGGATGGTGACCTCAAATGGTAATACTATTACCACATGTTGATTAAAGATCAGCAAGAGAGGTTTCAGTTTAATCGGTGGTGAACAATGCAAACTGTAAAGACTCATCTCCATTTACTGATTACATACATGATATATAAGAGTTTCTGATTGACCTAGTAGCCTGTCCATGAACTTTCTCTGGGATTTCCTCTTTCATCTCAGCCTGAGGATAATGAGAAAATGGCCATACACCACCTATTCTGAAATCCTGATTACAATGTGTAATACTTCAGGCATTTTGATCAAGCCAAGGGACCATTTTTCACAAAAATAATCTGCAGGAAACATATATCATGCAGAACGTTTTGGAGGAAGGATCAATAACTTCACTGCTGCATTATAATTTGGTGATTCGGATTTTGGATAGTCCTTCGCTGAGGACGATCAAACATTAGAGAAGACAGGAAAAGTGTTGGTAACTGTATGGACTGAGGTGCTGGGAAAATTCTGAGAAGTTGCATCCACATACTGTATGTCCATTCACCCCTTTGTCGATTATGGGTGCCTTTATGCTGATGTAATGAATCAGGCCGCAGGCACATAACTAGAGGTTTGTCATTGACTGAGGAGGCATGGGACTGACGGTCAGCTTACTGGTTAGGATTTCATTATCACATAAAGTGAACGCTGAGATATTCCAGCATCCTCCACTGTGTTTTAAGAGAGTAGGGGCTGGCAAGGAGAGCTTATGTGATCGTACAGCGATCACCCGGTCATCAAATCCCGCCCCTGTTGTACTCCGTCCTTTACGCCAAGAGACATCTTGCCAATCTCAAGCTTGGTTAGCATCACCTACACCATTTCCTTGAAACAACTAATAGAAATATTACAAAAGAAAGAACTAGCTCAATTAGAACATTGACTTTGTTACATAAAAACAACTTAAAATGCATTTTTAAAAGATGACATTCACAACACTAGATGAAAACACTTAGTCTGGAGAGTGCAACACAACATATAACACTTGGACTGGGATGCAGCATAGGCCTACTGTTGGCATAACACACGCAGGGTGGCATGTGTCGGTGTCCTTGATTGGAAGTTGTTAAGTCATTGAGAATCAGATCCATATCACAGAAAGAACAAACATTATCAAGAGCTGGCAACAATGATATATCACCCCCCTGGATAGATTATCTTGCAACTATATCACATTGACCTGGTTGACAATCCTCAACAGCAATTGTTACATATTATCTCTGCGTGAGTGGATCTGTGGGGCCTACAACACTATATATATAGCACTGGCATATCCACATTAGGGAGGGGCTAACTTGCTGGTACAGTGACATTGGAGAGGGGTCTAAGTAGGGGGGTATATTCTCCCACTTTGGAAAATTGGTCTATAACTGTGTGCGCCCTCAGATGACATTACTGGGTGCAACAATAGTGTATAATTGTTAAAGTTAAATTTTTAAAATTTGGCCCATGTTAGATTGGTCATGGCCCCCCCCCCAAATTGGAACTCCCTTGAGAACAACCACTGCACTAACACGTTCACTGTGAGTAGTTCCCTCAGATGCGATAAAGAGTTGCTAATTTTGGTTCTTAATGATTTCCCAGACATATTACATCTCTGAAAGTATTTTCCCAGAATGTTGTCCTCAATGTTCAAAGTCACTTCCTGTGTTTCAAAAAAGTGGCATGTTATTAAATTGTAATAAATATTCCAGCTGTGCAAGTCACCGTCTTGATTAAATTTGCTCACCTCTGTTGTGCTATGATTAAATGGGTGGACATGTAGTCCTCAGTTTGTTCCAACCATTATTCTAATGGTCTTGTCAGTAGGACCATCCAGGGGAGGGGAAGGGAGGAACAACTATACTTCTTTGCTAATGCACTGTTTGCTACCTTTGGGCACTGATCAATTCAATGAGAAATTCTATTCTAAAGAACAAACATTCAGAAAGTCTAATCCAGTTACTCTGAACCTGGGATCCATAAACCCCTAGAGAGTCCGTGAGGCTTGTCTCGAGGGCAAAGAGGTATGTGGGGTCCATGGAAAAAACAGTATGGGGGGCTATAGAAAGTTAGAGGTTTGAGAAAGCTTAAGTGCTTTGAAAAATTCAAATGAAAAATTGAAGGCATACTTTAAAATTAAACATCATACAGCACCTTGTACTCCCAAACTAGTAGTTGCTCTTGCAGCTTGTCTAATTTTTCTAGTCAGTCAAAACAGCACATAAAGTCCCCTTGTGTTGAACTGTTCAATTTTTGACGATAAAGCAGACTTAAACAAGTTGTGCTACTACTGACCAATCACATTTGATTTTGGACTTTATCACTATTAACAAATTGGGTCAGTGTGGCTCTAATACTCCCATTACTTGTATATATGTTTTCTTTTCAGTTTCAATTCTGATAACATATAAAAGCAAAGTAAAACTACATTTACACATTTTTCATTAATTTTGGTTTGTTCCAAAAATAGGCATACAGTGGTAATATATAGTGTTGCAGCAATTTCTCTTTTCAATTCAATTGCAGCAATTTCTCTTTTCAATTAAATTTCAATTTAAATTTCTTACAATTTGAGTAAAACCAACCGTTCCCATAATGCGGAATTTGTGTCTCAATCAATAGTTTTCTTTGCCCAGATAGGTGTACCTAAAAAGATATGGACATCCGAAGGTCCGAGAAGGTTGAGAAGAGACATTCTAATCAACCCAATTATTGCTCTTATAAACACTACGTACCAGCTAGCCTAAAACTAGCACCTGGAGCTGGCACTCACACTGTGTGATGTATTTTCTCTTGGCAAGTAAAGATTTGTCTGTTTTACAACTTAGTTAAAAAAAGTTATGAAAATGACCAACTGCAGACAACTTTGTCTCTGTTTTATACAAATAAGGCCATTTTCAGGTCAAGGATGAATCAATTTTCATTGAATATATTGTGCTGATGCTGAAAAAGGCATTAACTAAATGCAAACAGTTTTCTTAAGTAACACAATGGTCTTCATGTATTACATGTTACCTCGAAATGTTCTTCCACTGAATACTGTAACTAAGACTTGGGAGAAATGAAGCCATACCTTGCCAAATTCCAAATTCAGATACTGTAGGCTACTTTTCACTGGCACACTACTTGACTGTTTCAGTCGACAGTCAACAACTAGATTCACAGCGACGCATACTCCCTCACCTCATATAACCTATGCATTATTGACCATGGTCTAGCATCTGGCAATTTTGTGTGTGTGTGTGTATGGTTAGGCCACCGCCCTTCGGTAATTGCCAGCTTTTGGTCTGCCAGAGAAGTTTGGTGCTGCTTTTGCATCCATTGCTATCTACATCGTTTTCCATTCGACAGGCAACAACAAGTCCACCTAAATGTGTTTGGTTGTATTTAAATTTGAGAAGTTAACAAACAGTGGTCAGTGTCACTTTGACATGGTACAAAAAATTATCTCTCAGGGCTACAATTAAGTATAACAAAGTTCTGTACTCAAGATAAATTGTGATCAATACGAGCAGTCCTCGCTCGCCTCAATTCCATAAATCAGAAACATTTTTGACAACATGCTTGGCTGGTAATTTGGTAAACACTACTTATGCATTTGATCATATTGAACTCAGTCAGTACCTACACTTAACAACAAAGTAATCAAAAATATGTTTATGTTCCACCAGCACATGCAGCCTCTTTTGAAATGCAATTTAAAGGACTTCAGTGAAAACAACCTTCAAGAAACTTCTTAACTTTCTTTCATTTGCCACTAAGATCAGCTAGGTAACCTACAGAATCTACAATTGGTTCCTTCTTCAAAAGCAGGCTGCATGAAAATTTCAAGGAGTTAAACGAGTGACCAACACATACATTTCCAAACACATACCTGTATGTTTACCATAATTTCACACAGCGTTGACATTTCAAAGTGATGCAATATTCCCTCTGGACATATGCTGGAAGGCTCACAATGTGCTATCTGTTGTAAACAGCTTGGTAATTATTTTCAGAGTTTTCATGTTATTTTGCTGGAGCTTCACACAGAGAGGAAAGTACATTTTTTTGACAGCTGATAGGAAGATAACTGATTGGTTGGATGATAAAGAAGCACTATGAGGATACGATTTAGTATAATTGACATGTTAGGGTGCTTTTCTGAAATGGATCATCAAAATTTTTTAAGTGTCGCAGGAAAGAAACATCATTATCTTCGACAAGGCAAAGTACAAGGCATGACTTGTACTTCAATCAAGAATATACACAGATGAGTTGTAACAGACCTTAAGAGACCTTTGAAATTGGCATTTTACGAGTTTTGCGGTAATTGTATTCCATTTAAGGCCCTTTCAAATTAGGTGTGATACAATAAAAATGTCCTGTCTTTGTATACATTTTTGCTTTCACACATTTTTTATTGTGTTGTAGGGTGTCTTATACATAGGACATAATTTACACTACGGCTTTTTAAATCACCTACCTAGCATAATTACAGTAATACCGCGGAATATAATCTAAGGATTGATTGCCGAATTCCACCTCTGAGGCCAAAAATTCATGCACACAAAGAAACATGTAAGTATCTATCAATCAAAAGTCAAACAAGGGCAAGTCAAGGCTTAGAGGGTGTGGTGCTAGAAATTTATTCAGGTGCACTTTGTGGGATGTCAATCAATGCATTAGTGTGAGCAAGGTGTACGTCTACAATGTGAATTGCTGCTGTATTCATTCTCCAATGATTGGTTTGATTTGAATCAAGATTGCTGCATATTGTTTACTGGCCAAGTGAATTGGCATGCAATGCGATCAAAATAGGTCAGGGATAGCTTGATTTAACACCCTACTTATTGTCAATCAACAGTTTCCGAGCAATAATAGAAAACTTTCACCATGATTGTCAGAAGATATACTCACAAAAATGTATGTGTTTGGCTAAAGAAAAGAGAGAAAAAAAACCTGTTCCCCACTGGTGGTGTCAGATTTGAAAAGCTGGCAAATTAAAGAGTTCAAAGATGACCACAATGGATTATAAGGTTCAGGTCACTATGTCCTCATCACTATGTTCTCACAATTACTTCTATTCCACTCCTTTCCTTACATGTTAGCCATTACTCTGCCCCCTGCAGACTCTCCCATGACTGTCCTGTTCCCAATCATAACGGTCATTCCTGAACACTAAGGAATTCATGCAAGCAGGTAACTTTAAAGTGCCAAGTTACATGATGGTCAATTGATGCCCACAACAGGGAGCTTGAGGAACCATGCAGCTGTCCTCGATGACTACTCGGCATTGTCTGCACTATCCATTCCCATATTGCAAATCTTTTATCCACCACTAAGGCATACCAGTCTACATGCATGCATCTATGTACCACTGAGTATGATTAATGTAGCAAATACAAATATAATGATTAACGATCTGACAGTGCTGGTTGAATGCAGCCGAAATAGCACACATGCAACTCATATGCAGGCTCCATGCTCTACTACATGCTGCTCGTACCGGTTTGGATGGACCTATGTAAACAGCAAATTTAAGTTTTGCCAGTACATATAACAGAAGCTGACAGAAGCTGAAGTATTCAATCAGTTTAGCCAGGTTTGAGAATATAACAATTTAAGATGCTGGTGTATAGAGCAACATTCTAGTCATTATAATTCTCAACACATCCTGTTATGCACAATTACAAGGCTTCTATAGCCACTCTCTCCTTACTTCTCAGTCCAACATCAACTACCATGTTTCTGAATGAAGAAACCAAAAGTATAACTGCAAGCTGCAATACCATCAATGGGAATAATCTTGTAGAATTGCCTGCCACAAGAGGGAGGAATCTGTCCACATGATGCACACAGGAATGTCTCTGATCTACCCTCCCTCCCCTATCCCTCAACCCCCACCCCCCCATAACTGGAGTATGATGTAACTGTCTGTCACCAAATTGTCTCTGCTTCGTGTCAATGAATACTTAACACATTAAATTATGGTAAATTTCCATACAATCCAATGAGCTGTCAGTGCTTCCAGATCATATGACTTCACTTTAGCATAGTAAACATAGCTTTAGAAATGCTTGGCTCCACTGTGCACTGGAATATTGTAAGGGATGTTACATACCACAACACACAAACTGATATCTTAATATGCAGGTAAGAAATATAAACAATGTTCAGCAGGATCATCAGTGCGATAACATGGAATATAGTTAATGCTTTACTTATCTATTAATGTACAGACACTCGATTAATATCAACAGATATGAAGTGCGTGTCAATTTTTGGAGATAATTACAGTATGGCTTCCGACCTTCGTGTGAATGAATGAATGAATCAACAGATTGGTTAGAAACTTTGAGTTTGATATGGAGTTTTGCCACAACTTAGAGATATATCTTGAGATAGTTGCAAAAATACTATGTAAGCTACGACTAGTTTTTGACTGTGAAGAGTGGTAGGATATATTTATTTAAAAATATCCCTGACTGGATCTTGAAATTCACCTATAGGCTACGCAAATCCCCCCGGTCCGTTTCACTGGCTAGCTGTGTAGGTGATCCCATTTCCCCTCACCCTGCCTTGATTAGTTTGCACAGCTCTACTTGACCATACAGGTACAATGGTCATAAAATAGAGTGCCACAAACTACCCTGACACTCCACTCATCTGTGTCTGAACTCCCAGCTGTGTGTAAGCTATGCATGGGAGATAATATGGTCCGGTGGCCTAGTGCAACAATTTATTTGAACTGCAATCATGAAGATTGTCCATGAATTAATATTCCACATCAGTGACTCTGTACGAGAATTTTCAATAAAAGGAAAGCTTTTGCCAAAGAAAATGTTGCCAACTCCCACAGAGCTAATTGCTGATGATATATTTTACACATTGTTTATTCCATTCCTTTACACATTCATCTATTTGTTCTTTTGTTCACTCACTTGCTCACTGATTTGTTCATTCATTCATGCATTTCTTAATTTGTTCATTTGCTTGTTCATTCGTTCCTTCATATGCTTGTCGTTCGTTCGATCGTTCATTCATTCATTTTTTTTATTTCTTCACTTGCTGCCTTTGTGGCAAGAATAACCTAGTGGGAAAATGAAGGGAAAAACAAGAAAATCCTGAAGTATAGGGTGCTCATCTAGTAGGGTGCTCACTGGAACCAGAGACATTGAACACAAGAAGGAAAGATACACTAGGATGTACCTGCAGTGATCAACACCATACCATCCCACCCCTAAACCCACAATGGATCCAATCCAAAGAACAATTGCATCTCATAAGAGCACAACTTCCTTACAAACTTATTCTATTTACACTTAAATACAATAAATCTAATAAAGTTGCACTGGAGAAAGTGTAAATAGCTTGGAAGAAATTTCAAGTACTGATGCTGTCCTTACACTGTTTTATAGTTTCTATGCAGTAAAGTTAGCTAGAAAGATTTCTAGATTCCAGGCAATTGCTGGTACCGAGACCTATGTGGAGTACATTTATCAATGGTTTTAGCAATATATTGACTCTTTTTGCACATGTCTATCATGACAATTCTTAAGTAGAAAGAAATATATTCCCCAAAACTTACTGGTTTGGGAATTCGCTAGCGACGTACTCACCTCATATAACCTATGCATTACCGTATTGACCATGGTCTAGCATCTGGCAATTTGTGTGTGTGTGTGTGTGTGTGTATCTGGCCACCGCCCTTCCGTAATTG
>VJOZ01034318.1:0-13000 GCA_009801055.1 Stichopus horrens
TTTTTTTTCACTTTGCTTGCTGGTGGGAAGGCCATAAGGCTGATGGTGTTTTGTTTGAATCTGAGAAGAACAAGGTTTGAAAAACTTTGAAGGGTAAGATAAGATTCAAGTGTTCATCCTTAACACCCTTGTGCTGTTCTTATAATCTAGAAGAAGGAGTAGAGAGAAAAGATATATTTTGAGGAGTTTTAACTGGATGTCATGTATCTTCAAAAGATATTTTGAATTTTTAGAGAAAACTAAAGCTATATATTTATTACAGTTGTTGATATTATTGCTATTTTGGTGAAAAAGAAGTTATTCAATAGTTTGTATTCATTTAGAATCATGGTCAGTACCTAAACTAAGATTAATTTAAAAACAAATATTTTTATTGTTATCCAAGTAATTTTTGAAACACCAGATAGATGGAATTTTATGTCTTGTGCCATAAAATGCACAGGGTCAGGTATAATCGTGTGGCGTGGATGATGGTTTTTCATTGTTCATACATCTACATTGCACAGTCTTTAGTCTGATCACATAAATCAATCACACAGTGGAGAATAGTTCCGTTTTTTTTTTTTGTCTGGTCTGTGGTACGTGACTAGAGGTGTCAGTCCATTTTCTACCTGCAAGAGAGAAAATCTGATTGCGAATGTCTCAGAATTTGAAAGTAACGTGTGAAATGAAATGTGCATGATGGAAAAAGTGGTAAGGTAAAGGACATTGTAAACATGCAGAATATTGTGTCATGTCCCATAGTTTTTCATCTTTGATTATAAGACCTGATTGGGAGGGCTTTGTAAGAGAAGAAATACACCTTCAGTTTAAACAAAGGAAGTAATCCAGCCAGCATCATCCGTAACTAATTTGATGTTCCAGGCTTTATGCCAAATCAGAACTAAAAGTCATACTTCTATTTAACATAACAAATACGTAATGAAAGTTTCTATCATGCAATGCACATAGTAGCTGAGATTTATTGTAGCTCTGAACAGACATGTGGAGCATTTTAAAAGTAAATTGTTTGGCAGACTTAAAAAATTTATTTGCAGAACTACCCTACTGTATATGATGCTCCTCAGTTAAAGATTTGATGTAAATCAATTTTCTGATGCTATCGAGAAGTATCTACTGTAGCCAGACATTTGACAGACTGTGCAGTGTTTGATGCAATTTTTCAGTTGTTTGCATCTAAGGCATGACCGCATTCAGCCAATTGCAGGTTTTGTATTCTTTATACCTGAGATATTATGCAAATTGATACTTACGATAAAAAATCCATCTTTCGAAGAATCTAATGGAATAATTACTTTGATATCGGTTACCGTTTTTTTATCACTTTCAAGAACTGTCAGTATGAAAGAACAAGCATTGCATTGGATAGATTTTCTTTCACTTCTTGGAGTCTCACTGCTTGCGATATGTTTTTATCTTTATTGCCATGCTAAGATGTTGATAGGAATTAGTTCTTTGTGAGATAAACCCTCCCATTTGCTGTGAAAACATAACCCGTTGCTTTATAGTCTGTGATGTTACCATGGCAATGAATTTTGAAACATCTTCTCAGGTTTTCCCAGTATCGTTTGGTCTTGGATCTTTTCTGAATGATGGTTGGAATATTTGCTTATCGAGAGATGTATAATGGAGATTTAAACTGTCATCCTGGTTGGCCTTAAAGTGATATCAACCAGCTAAAATTATGCTACAAGCATTCATGAAGTAATTGTCCCCACAAGGTGTCTCCCTACGTTTTTAAATGTAACAGATATTGAATAGGAGCACACATGACAATATAATTATGTAATGTAACCTATATAATTATGTTATATTATATATGTTACCAATGTAATTATGTAATGTAACCTCCCACATAACATAGAAGTATCAAAATGTTACATATCTGGACTTTCTGGGGTAAGAGAAAGGATTACAGACAACTTGTTTGGTAGTAATAACTACCATTATTTTTTAGCACAGCATTGGTAATTGTAAAGAAAGTGAACAACAGATTTTGACTCTTTCAATCTGTCATCAATACCACTAAGTCAATGGTGGCAGCAGAATGGATATTTGTAAAAGGTAAAATAGTTTGTCCCAGTTGTTGTGTACCGTGCTTAATATCTGATGGCAAAAAGAATAATAGGCCGTTTGTTGATATTGAACTCTACAGACGGTATGAAATGTACCATCTATTCCACTTACAGAGATGTGTCAATTGGCTCAAACCATCTTCAGCTTGTTGGACATTAAAATGTGTCATATTGAGATATGTTGATGTATTGGTTCAATATTTACGGGACTTGCGCGAAAGGCGAACGAGGGCAGGCTAGATCTTGCTGGGCGCAGTTCTAGATTGATTTGTAGCGGTTAGTCACTGCAGGAATGCCCACACCAGTGAGTTGCTGGGATTTATGAAAACAATACATTTTGCTTCATGGCATATTAATCTGACATTCTCCTTAATCATTGATAGTAATTTATAGTTACATCTTGATACAACCGCCATAAAATTCTGTCTATGTTAGTCTCAATCACACATGCCAGTGATTGTTTTTACACAGATGTCACAAGCAATGCAGGCTAATTTGCGGTCAGAAGTCATTGTGAGGTCACAGCAGCTGGATCATGTGACCACAGTATCTATGGGAAGGAGGAGGGGGGGAAGGTGGTCACAAAGATGACATAACAGGTACTTTAATCATCTGTTAGTTTGCTAAAAGAGCCATGAAGGCATTCTGGCAGACCTTGGAGGTTAACTTTTTTGGGTGTCTTAAATCGATGTTATATGCCAAATACTCAATTTTGGCAATTGAATGTGGCAATACTGATACATTCTTTGATGAATGTTATGGGTCAGTTTATCTGAAATGAAATTGTCAGATTTTTCTTTTTCTAATTACCAGTTAATCCATCCATCCATTCTTTTTTAAGTAGCAAATTGGTGGTTCTCAGTCCTTTAATCAGTGTTTTCTTATGTTTTTTTTTCCTTTTTCATACCATTAACTTTTTGTCATCTGATGTTGGAGGATTTATAGTATATTTGCTACAAACAAGCAGTTTGTGAATATTTGATGTTTTTTTTTCTTTTTGCTTGACCGTGTCATTTGTAGTCCAACTTTTCCCTTATTTTGAAAGGAAATAAACGAAAAGCTGGCTCTGATCAAATCTGATATGGAAAGTGCACTGCTGGATCTAATGGGGAAGGAGTGCCAACAGGGTTCATGCCACCCCCAAGGTAGACTAAATAATTGTTTAAAAAAAAATGCTTAATAGTTAAGGAATATTTTGGAACCCCGCTGAGACGAGTGCACAGCCTTTGACGGCAATATCTGGCCGTCTTTTCATCCAAACATTTTCTGGTAAACTCGCCACCAACTGATGATGGCGTTCCACGTAGATAGTCTTCCCACAATCCCTAGGTAGCATGAAAATGATGATGGTCGCCACTTGGGACCCTCCCCTCTCTCCCTACCTGGGGAGATTGTTCCCACCATGCTAATGGGATTCAGTCACAGAAAAACTTTTCCATAGGGGTGGGGATCCCATGATCCTTGTACAGTATCCCTGTACTGACAAGTTTGGCACCCCCCACACACAGGTCCTGGAGCTGCCAGTAGGTAAAAGGGAGATGTGGAAGGGGGGTGACAACTTTCTCCTAATGTCTACATCAAAGGACATGCCAGTGCTGTTAATAACATAAAAAGAATTTCAGGAAACACCTTATGATGCTACTGTATCCAACAAGCTTTGAAGTAAAGAGATAAACTAGATATTTCCCAATATTTTCTGGACAAGACAAGTTTTTTTTTTGTCTTTTTTTGTTTGAGGGGAGGGAGGAATTTTTTGGGTCTGCTTCCAACCACACCCATTTCTTGAAATGTACAAGGCAGAGAGTCAGTCAATGTTTCTTGCTCATCATACTGAAATAATATCCTCAGGCAGGTTACCAAACCCTTTGCTGTAGCTGAAGTTATAAATTCCATTCCACCCTCTGGATTTTTCTGACACATAGCAGGCTGATTGATTTCAAAGTGAAATGTTTCAATCAAAGGGTATTCTGAATAAGGTGCATTCTTCACTAATGAGCATTACGGGCATGCTCCTTGCAGTGTGCCCATGTAAAGGGATACGACGTGCTCTCCGCACCCTGCGGAGAGGGAGGTCTTCGAAAGCTTCTCGTTGGAGACTTTTGTGAAATGGAAGCCTGCATCTCGTGCCAAATTAAAATTGTCAATCCACATGTAAAAACTGTGAGAGGTTGCCATTCCAGGTGAGTTGCAGAGGAATGTGGCCATGAAGCTGGCTCTCCAAACTGTTAACATTGGTAGCCCTTTGTGAGTAGATGATCTGTCTTTTTTTTCTTTTTCAATGGAGACCAAAGGTTGTTATAAGGCCATTAGTGGGCATGGTTTGAAAGTCTGGTATCAAGAAGTGTAAGGTGTCCAAGTTAGTTATACTGTTTGTTGTTTATGCATATTGATTGGCAAGAAACCACCAAGTCATTAGACTTTTTGGTTTAAGAAATATACCCTTCTTGAAGCCTACTTTGAGTGATGACAATTATGTCTTTATTCACTTGTGTTGTATGATTACATATCTGCATCTGTAACTTGCATTCATCTGGTTGTAGAGACAGCCATCCTGTTACACTCTATTGCATGGACAGAGATGTTTGGAGGATATATCTTTCTTGAACTGATATTCTCTTTGTTGACCTCCCCCCTCCCCTCCCTCCTTTGAAGTGAACACAATTTGTTCAAACACAGGCTTGTTTAGCTAGAATGCAAGGTAGCTGCAGCTGTTGTGAAAACAAATATATGCTGATTACAAGGAATAATATTACACACATATACACCTCGACCTGAACAAAAAGTTTTGTAAATTGATTTTCTAGAAGAGTACCAGGCCGTTATTCAAGTGCCTTGTCTTGGCGATCTCTCTCTTACGGTTCAAACTCTGTTTACCTTATAATATAAAGTTCAAACCCAAGTGCACTTCTGCCTGGATAAGATTGATTTCAAGTCAGTAAGAGGCGGAGCACAATGGCATACATTCAAACAGGTGAAAAAGAAATGGAATATTCAGCTCATCGGACAACAGTATCAAAACATTATATGGTGAGCCCTTCCATGCTTAAAAAGACAACCCCCCCAAAAAACTTATAATGTTCAGCAGGTGATGGGTTTCGAAAGCACGGTGCAGTATCAGGGAAACATGGCAGAAAACAGTGAGTTGTAACTAACTTGTAAAATGTTTATGAGAGGTCTACGTGTCACTGGCTTTTTTCATCCCAACACAATAAATCTCAGAACAAGCGACATCATCATTTCAGGACATCCATTTTAACTAGACAGTTTGGCACTGCAGAACTTGTTAAAATAAACTGAGGTAAAATAAAAAGTTGGATGAAGGCCAGTTTTGTTTGACAGGAATTCAACTGGTTGGTATTGTATTTTATATAACTCTATGATATCCACATTGCCTTGCTGCATGTTGTGTACAGGTCTACATCACGTAAGTGCCCATTTATGGTTTCAAGATTGCTTCCATTTCTTTTTATAACATTTGAAACAAATTTTGCTTGAAAATATTCAGTAGTTCAAAGGATCAAGCTCAAGGATGGAAATTGTGGGGCCTGAAAAAAAGAAAGAAGGCCTGTAAGGTTCTTGAACAATTGTCAACGGGAGAAATCAATGTCTCCATCAACATTCCCTTGCAAGGAAGTGTGTTTCGTAGTTTCTGATTACTATGCACTTTTCATTCCTGTAATTGTTTCTTCAAAAATGAATATATATGTGAGTACGTTAACTTCAGAAATTGAACTGCAGTACCACCGATAAGTCTAATTCATGATGTCACTGGACATTTTTTTTTTTGGTCTCCAATGATAATCGTAACCAATGCAATCATGCTTTTGTGTGTGTGTTTGTGATGTCTGCTTGAAAACGGTATCCTACTTTAGAGGAGGTTGGCCAGAACTCCATTTGGTATTTGGGTGTAATGCTTTGTGTGCAATGACACTGTTGTTGTGGTAGAGGTCAAAGGTCATGTTCGGTCAATCAAGGCAAATTAAGTTTGTCACAGTTTTTCAAGCAGGAAAGCAGGACAGATTTCACACTAAGTACAAGAAGTCAAAGTTGGTGGTGGAGGTCAAAGTTCATTTGATGTCTGCAGGGGTCGCAATACAAAAACTTGTTAACAAACATGGGACCTTCAAAAGTAGAAGCTTGGACTTTACTCATATTTGGCATGTGTAGGNNTCAACATGGGTCCAACAGAGAAACCATGTGTCATATGAAGTTCAAAGGTCATTATGATGCCAAAATATTGTATAAAACTCCAGAAAATTTTTCAGTGTTTCTTCCAGCAGGAAGCGTGGACTGACCTGATAATTGCTTTAATGTTTGTCATAACAAAGGCTTTTGAGGGTACGCATTGATTACTGTGATAAGCTACAGTATGCTGCATGTGAAATTTGATTAAAGTACTGGTTACATCATCGAAATCACAATGCCAACTTGTATTTTTTTTTCCTTCTGAGAGGAAAGGCTTTATTGGAATGTGTATCAAGACATGGCATCAAAAGGTTTCTCCAGGCACTTGTTTTCTTTCCTTCATTTTCTGTTACGGTTGTTACATACCAGCTGAAAGGAAATACTTTACTTCCCCTAATCAGCTTATATTGAACTTCAGACTTGTCTATGATTCTCGCACAGGTGCAAGGAAAACAAATCTGATAAAAAGGTCAAGATCATTTATTAGCCACCACCTTCTGCATTCTAATGAAATGATCAATACTGTGTGTAGCTAGTACCAGCTGTGCTGAAACTTTTCCTCCTTTTGACCTCATCTGTGTGGCACTTGGTAGACTTAAAAGACCTTAGGTATTTCAGGGCTGATTTTTGTGCACACATGGTTTTGCAATTATGGTTGTGAGAGGAGTTTGTACTGTACTGAAAATGAATTACCTCCTGAGGGCACATCAAGTAAATAGGTAATGTGTGTTGTGTGGGGTGATTTTATTCCTTGTTGGGTAAATTAAGCAATTCTCAAGAAATGTCAAACCTGTAGGCTGATAGTTATTTCTCTCGATTCTAAATGTTCCTTTGGCAGGGCAAGTCTGGTATACTCTGTGTCTGCGTTACTGAAAGGCGTCGTTGCTGACATCTAAGTAACACCTTTAGGATGATTGGCTCTTTGAGAGTCACTAATCTAGATAAAATTGTACAGAAGTGTTCTGAAACCGTGACTTCTACTACTCAGTGTGACAAGTAGTCCATGGTGCTGCTGTAGGTATTGATAGTAGATGATAAAATTTATGATGAGGATAGGCCTCAGGGGTATTATGGGAGGTGTCAATAGTCAACAGGTCTAATATCTTAAAGTCTGCCAAAGTAAATGAAATCATTGTTTGAATTAGTCTAAAAGGCAAATAACAGATTTTCAAGAATACCTTGACAGTGTCGTAGTTCAATTCTGAATAGTTAATTTTACAGGTGTGGACTTTATGCAGTGCAGGTAAATTTTTATTGGAGGACAAATATGTCTCTAGACGTTGAAGATCAAACGGTAGCACAGGATTTGTGACATGCTCACACCAACATACAGTATGAAAGACTACTGTTTGCAGGAGACATCAGGTGTACTGTCACCAGAAATCATGCTGTTATAAGGGTAATGGAATGTCGTTTTGTTAAAGGTCATCGATATTTTAAAGTTCATCAATATTTACCTGAACTCTGCAAGTGAATATTGAAGACCTTAGACCAACAACATTTCATTTTGCAAAGCCAGGGAGAGGCATGAATTACGTTGTAATTAATATTGTCTGTGGTACGACAATCTAAGGAAATCTAAAATTTATTGTTTTCTCTGTCTACTGGGGCACCTTTTGACTGAATTTGCCATTTACAGATTATTCTGCACTACAGATCTCCTAAATAGATTTGCTTACACCCGATTTGGAAGGAGAAGATTAAAAAAAAGAACTATCTTACAACTCAACTTATAACCTCCTAATCTTAGGCCTCATTAATATGAAGACCAGTAAAAACATGCTTGAATTCATGTCATCTTTCTTAGGATCCACAAGTCAGTTGTTCTTTGATACCTTGGCACAAAGCATGGATAACTAATCTCTACTGGATGAACTTAAGCTGAGGAATTTCCTTCATGCTATCGTCGGCAATTGTAATTCTTAAATATTCATATATTTTGCTTTTCCTACTGCCATAATGTAAGTATGCCTTTTTTGAGGAGTAAGTAGATGTTTGAATTCCATTATTTATTTCCTGCACACTCCCACATTAAATTTCACCCAGGTTGTCGTCCCTTCCTTTGGCTCCTTCAGTTTTACAGACCAGGTATTTATTTTTACTATCTCCAAGCAATACATTCCTTCAGGACAAATTCTGCAAATTATGAAAACAACATCTTACTTGGGAATTTCTGCATACTTTATCCAGATTCCAAAAAGAATGTCTTCAAATATGTCCATATAGTTACCATCACTCACCACTTCAAGAGAAGACCTTTTACAAGTCTCTGGCATTCTGTAGGAAGTAAAACAGGCATGTTCAGAGTTAAAGATACATGCAGGCTGTTGAAATTTACGTAACTGTGTTGTCCAGCAAAGAGAATTAAAATTTTTAATTACGCTCAGCATTCCAGTTCAAGTTATGGGCATACTGTTTGTTCAGCTATGTCATTCAAACTTTACTTGATCAAGTTAGAGACTGAAAATTTTGTACTTTTTGGCATAAGGTGTCTGAGAGGACATTTTGGATGCCATGTTAAACCTACTCATAATGCAGTAGGAATTGATTAAACCAAAGGACAGGCTCCAGCTTTATTAGCCACTTGAAAGTTTGAACATTAAAATAGACATGTTGTATCACTGTATTGACTACATGACTGCAACGTTTCTGAGCCAGTGGTATCATCATGTCACATGCAATTTCAAAAAAGGTTGATGATCGCAGGATGGTTTGGTTTGTATTCATGAAGAAAACACTGCAATGAGAGGAGGGGGGAGGAATATTTCAAATTGACTTAACAAATTTTTGCCCAGGAAATCAGAAAAGCAAGTTTTCAAAATTTAAGGTTCTCTCCTCGAGTTGTCGTCATTTTCTGTTCAAATGCATATTTACCATTTGTTTACATTCGTTGTGCACAGTCATCTAAGGAAACCAGAACCTGCAATTCAATAGTTCAAATTTGAAGGACTGGTAATAAAATGTTTTCATTTTGCACTTGTGGTTTTAACCGTACATGTCTGGTTGTCCACTTCCTGACAGGTGCGTTCAGCTATGTTCATTTTCTTTGTCATATATTACATACTGCTATGTTCATCCTCCTGTTCCTATAGCTTACAACGGTGCCTGTGATTAAAATACTGTCACAATGTTCAATGTTAGCTTGCTGCTTTAATAGTTGGTCAGGTTTTCCTGACACTCATGAGGGCTTGGTTTGCAATTAGGGAATAGTTGCCATTATTTGTGTGACCAAACTGAGTTGATTGGCAATGGTGGTTGTCATGGAGACAACTTGAAAAGTGATTGGCAGGGACTTTTCAAAGAGATTTAACCCCGCTATGCTCATCTGTTACTAATTGTTATTTCTCTTTGCATTCTCTGCTGCTAGATTTTATAATCATGTTTTCATTTCTTTCTTTTCTTTTCTTCCTCTCTCTTCCACAGATTGTAGAAAGTGCAATGCAACAGAGCTTATCAGAGAATATTGTGCAAGTGACTTAGGTGAGAAAGTGGTTGTTTGATCTATTCCAATTTGTAAGATTTTAGTTCACAAAACAACAAAAATGCAGAGCACTTCATTTGTTTTCCCCACTTCTGAATTCACGTTCGCAGAGTCTCATGCATCGTGGTTAATAACAGAGAAAGTGCAGTTCCTGTATTAGGTTTTCAGAGTTGATGTAATATTTCCAATTCTGAAGTTGAGAGTAATGTTTTCAAACCATAGCAATGAATGTGGGTCATCTAGTACTTAATTCAAACTTATACCTGACCTGTTTGGTGCCCACTAGAAAACGTTCCAAAGTAACTGGTGCAACTGGTGTAACTTTGCAGTGTGCCCTATGTTCCCATACATTCCCATATGTCCCCACCATACAGTACCTCATACCTCTAATCCACCATCTTGAAGGTAAATGGAAGACATTTTTTTCCTCACTTTTTGAAGTTGCTTCCAAGTATGGCCTTCCTTTGTCATCAGTGTTTCTAATAAGAAAATATCCATTTTGTAAAAAGAAATGGTTTTTTTGAGAAGTTAACCTACTGCATGCAAACTTGCCAGAGCAAAGAAAATTAATGAGGGCAGAGTGCTTGCAGTTCTATGTGAGTGGAGTGCCACCTTCGATTGGCACAGGTGTTTTTGGCTTTTCAAACTTGCCACTCCCACAACGGCCAGAAGTGGCAATTCCCGTTCACTGTTTGTCAAATATTCACACTTTGGTTCTACTGCCAAGAGAGGAATGTTGTACAGTACTCATTCCAGCCTTTTTCTTGTCTGGTATTAATGTGTCTAATGCTGTTCTTAAAGTACATAGAGTGGGAACTTTGCAGGAAATACTTCTTGAATGCTCCCAGCAGCATGTTATACCACATACCATAAGTTTGGGACAATTTCAGTTGACTTGATGAGAAAATACCTTTTCAAACTGTATGTTCCTTGTGCATTGTTTAGTCATTGTTTATATCAGTATAATTAATCTTGTGAAGCAGTTTGAAATTTGTAAACATATTTCTCTGTTTGGTCAACAGTGATAAAAGCAAGACTGTTGGATATCACTGCAGATATTTCAACTGGCCAGAACCACATAGATGTACTAGCTAGTCACATATACAGGCAGACAGACAACATATTCTTACCATCCAGAAATCACTTCAGGGGGAGTATCATCAGGCCTCTGCAGTGCTTGACAACCAGAGACCACAGCAACTACCTGATAACTGGAGGAATAGCACTAGGAGAAGCCAAGGCAGGCTGCATGATCAGGTTCCAACAAGCACGGAGATGGTTTGTGGAGATGACCCTAGCTGGACGGAATGAATGCGACCTCCGTGAGGTCATGGAGTTCTCTAGGAGGAGAAAATGACTTTCAAAATGTAACACCCAAAGGAGCATTACAAAGAGAAACATTCCTGCAACTTATTGAAAGCACTTTGAATGATGAGCACAAAAACATTGTAACATTATAGGAGCTAAGTAAGTCCATCAAAGGAACCACAAAAGCTTAGGGGGAGATTGGGGAATGGCAGATAGCTCAGAAGGGACCGAAGCAGGATTTAATCGTCGGAGATTAAGACTGCAGTTAACATCGGAGAGGAATGGACAACTTAAGATGCTAAAATAGTGGGGATGTTCACATCCACTAAAGGTTGGAGACATTTGAAACATTGAACCAAACCTTTGTGAGCAACATACGGCTATGGTCAACAGAAGGGGCACAGTTCAAAGAAATAGTATTTATGAAGTAAATATGTATTTATAAAGATATATTATATAAGCATTGTAGCATTCCTGTAAAGTGAAAAAAAAAGGAAAGAAGGCAGTCAGAAAAGTGAGAGAAAAATATATAAAAGAAGAAAAAGAACTAGTTGAGCTAAATGGTAGTCAACACATGAATGCACATTTACATATCTATTGGGCAGGTTTTGGAGTAATGAGAGAAACTTCAGTTCTGGCCCAAGAAATGGAACTAATATGGAGGATAAACGTCGTGCAAGGCATGCCGAAGCCGCTCAGTGGACTTTTGGTGTAGCAAGAGATTGACAGTGCTCAATTCCTGCTTGTAATCACTCAGAGTGATGTATGGTCAAACTCACCCGTCAAAATTGCCAGAAATCAAGCAATTACAGAGCAGTTTCAGATGTATATGAGTTTGAGTAATTAACACAAGAAAAAAATAACATCAAACCTGTAAATTCAAGTTTTTTTTTCCAAACTTGGCGGCATGCCGACGGTACGGATGCACACATCTTATCCCAAGTTTTGTATACAGCAGAAGCATACTGTAACATTTCACTCGTCTTTTCTTGCTTGCCACAAAGCGATACATTCAGCCAGCGTACTTCCTGATTATGGCTCTTACTGAATGAATCGTACCGTGATGTGCACTTTACGGCTTAATCGACTAAGTGGTGTTAAAAATTCTGTCAATGAAAACAGGGAGTTGGTATAGTAATAACAAACAGTTCAAATGCCTAGAGATGCTTAAAATTGTAACTTTCATCAGTGAAATGCCACTGCGCTCTATTTTTAGGTCGGAAATCTTTTAAATGGAGGAAAAGTCAAACACTGTACTTTGAAGTATTTAATAAAATTTATATCTTTCATTCAAGGAATGAATGCATCTCCTCCCAGAAGCATTCAGCAGAGTTCATTCTTCCTTCTGCAAAATGCCTGAAAAATGCAACAAAAAAAAAAGAGGAAGAGGATATGACAACATAGAGCAGGGAAAAAATCATAAGATAACTTCCACCATAAATAAAATAAAATATCATAACATTTTTATACACATTTGTAAAAAACTTGCACCTTTACATTTTATCCCATTGATGAAAGAGTTCCTTAAGTAGGTCTGTAAGCCATGTTTCTACTTTCTATCAATATTGTCCATTTTATAAAGGAATATTTAAGATGTAAAAGTTACTCATTTTGCTGTCGAATCGAGATTCAGACTATGCATTTCCTTCCTTTTGGATTGATGATTAAAAGAAAAGTTGAAAAAAATGTTCAGTATTATTTTATGCAAGTCTGCTAGCAATATAACCACACAATGAACTTTTGTTACTGCATTGACTGTTCATATGTTGTTATGTCAGTCTGAAATCAGTGTTGTTGTTAAGTTGTGAGGCCACATCTACTTTTACTGCATAAACAAATATTTACTGTAAGTTGCGATATGTTGAAGCTGACGTATTATGACTAGTACAACTTAAAAGGATGGTCCAGCCACAAATTTAGCTTTGTTTTGTTTAAGAGTAAGTTAATCTAA
>VJOZ01034319.1:0-11221 GCA_009801055.1 Stichopus horrens
GCTACCGCAAGGAACCAAAAATGATATTTACACCGTACACAATAGAATATATATGAAGTATGACATGTTTCCAAAAGTCAACTTTTATCGTCGGGTTACTGAAAGACTGATAAAGCGAACAGGCGTCTANNAAAAAAAATGGACATTTCAGTTGTTTGTTTAAATTAGGCGTATTCCAGTTAATGTGCTAATCTGATAGTAATCTGCACTTAATGCTAATCCTTTATGGTAGTAGTCAATGGTTACTGAAAGACTAACAAGGCGAGCATGTGTCTACCAATTGGTGAGTCATATAAAAAACAATTAGAATGAACTAAGACTTAGAATAGAAAAAAATAATGGACATTTCAGTTGTTTGTTTAAATTAGGCGTCTTCCAGTTAACACGTTAATCTTACATTAATCTCCAGTTAATGCTAATCCTTTGCGATAAAAGCCAACAGTATAACTAGAAAAGTATAATTAATCAGCTAATTCTGTAACTCATCAGTCATGTCAAATGTTGTGACAAAGAATCGAATCACAGGTATACATTAGTGATGACGGTTTAGTAGCAGGTCCTTCGCTAATGTTTTGTGAATGTTCAGTAAAGACTGCTAAATGCACGACTTTCAACGTTGTCAGTACAATGTGTTTAGAGTTACTGAAAAAAGCTTCATATCTTTGAAAAAAAAAACATCTTTATGTCTTCGTCAACTTGGCCAAGTCTCTTCCGAGTTCATCAGATTGGTCTTACCCATGTACATCAAAAAGCCGGGTGTGTCGACCTTTGAAAGTAATGCCCACTATAGAGGCTTCCTTCTCTTCCAGTAAAATCTTCATTATATTTAAGTAAATGTTATGAAAGAATCATCGAATGCAGGTTGAAAATATAAAACAATCAAAACTTGTTGGCTTTTTAAAACTTAAAAATTTTCTGATTGTGTAGGGGTTTGCTTGTCGGTTGTTTTAGTATTTAGCACACCATATTCATGTTTACGAAGATAACAGCTCATTTAGTGAACATATTTTACTGAGTTATTGTATCGTTTATATCTTATTCTTAGACTGCCGTTGTGAGAAATGCTGAATTTACTTCCATCACGTTTTTAATGTCTTAGTTTTAGCTTTTAGTACATCAAATATATGAGACATGCATCTGAAGAAACCAAACGCAGTGGTCACGTTTTTGACAACTCTGTATGTTATGGTGTAACTAATCATACTTACGTTGAGTGAGTTTAAGTATCAGACTGCAGATCCATAAAAAGGATGAAAATAATTAGCCTCGTGAGCCTAGAAATTCATCCTCCCATCGTACAACGTAATTCTTGACAGATATATATTTTTTTCTGTTAACATATATATGGTTCCTTGGACAGTGTTTATATTGGACTTATTGGAATTACTTTTTCTACCAACAACTTCATTTGTGTGCATTTAAATTTATAGGTATGAAACTGATTGCATGAGAGAAACTGCAGGTATAAAACTCTTTCTTCAGGGCGCCGTCGTACCGCTGAAATTTCGTGGCAACATGTTCAACAAGTTTATAATAGGCCACTTATTTCTTATTTACGACGCAGCATCATGATAAATTGGTTATCTCGATCTATTCCCTTCCAGCAGTCACAGATACGATGAGTTTGGATTCTCCATGGTGTTGGCGATCAGTGTCACGTAGTTTTGCTTCAAATAGCTTTAGTTAGTCAACTCTGATTTTTGACTTGCTTTAAGTCTATAGAATCAACTGGACTTTGAAACTGGACCCCACCAGAGGCTCTATATTCGGACCCCTGGACCCCAACCCTTAAATAAATATTTACCCTTCGAACCAGTCAAGTGGAGCTTTGAGTAGTGAATGGCATAGTGCCACCTGGACAAATCGCTCTTTCCCAATGTGCCTCCCCGAGAATAGTTTTAACTGTTACTGGTATCATAGAAAAAACATTCAAAATAGGAATTTATTAGACACTTACGTGCAATATAGTTAAATTTATTCGTCGATGGAGGGAAACTGCGTTATTCCAGCAAAGCTTGCTTTATCGTCCTCAGTGAAGAAACATTTTACATCGAAGATGTTATGAACTTAAGGGGGAATAGGGCGTTTAGAATGCACCAATATGACGTACAAAAGAAAATAGCTTTAATCATTGTTAACCATTCAGTGTCATCAATAAATATATGCCAAAGCTTCATCTCCTTAAAACATTACGCATGTGATGAGTAACAGAAGATGCATCATTTGAATTTTGAAAAGTGTGGATGAACAAATTAGTGTTGAGTAACAAATAACTGAATTTCTATCTGTGAGGAGCTTATTTCTTGAGAAGAAGGCTATTGTCCTTTCTTCTTTTGTTGAGTCTATTGTTCTATGTCCACAAATGTTGGTTTTAAAAACATGATTGCTTTCTGTGAAATAAATGCCTTGTTTCCCTTTAAAGTTTAACGAGCTTTAGCAGACTAACTTACAATAACACTCACACAGCTTCTTTGATCATTTTGTTACAAGGTACTTGTCTTTCATTTTGGTTTTTGTTTTTGGGAACTTTAGATCGCCAATTCTGCCAGTCAAAAGAGATGCAAAGTGACACGAATGATACCAAACCTTTTGTTTCTTGAGGTCCCTGCTGGTGACCTTTAACTTGCAAATGTATGATTCTGTTCAGTGACTTCTTAAATGGTTTATCAATGTAGAGATTTCATTCATCTTTGATGAAGCGTACAAAAATGCAAAAAATCCATTCGACAGACTTGGCTACAACATTCTCTTTCTTAGAATTGACAAACAATGAAATAATTTTCAGGGCAAATTTCTCTGGAATTTCAAAGAAAGATATCACTTACCCACCTTTGTCAAGCTAACAGATTTTCTAGGATTTACGACATGAATTGTCACATTATTTCCTCAGTACATTCTCTAACCACACCCAGTGTTAACATTCATGAGACAGTGTAACACTTGTTGTCACTCTCCCAAATTTGTCTGTCAGATTAGAATCAATTTTTCATGTGAACAACACACTGGTCATCAGGTTCCATTACAACAAAATGATCACTGGCGGTGACATATTTGGGTAGGGGAGGGGCATTGCACCATGGCCTCCCCCTCCCTGATGTGAAATTTTTTTTAATTAAATAATTTTAGACCCCTCCCCCATGCCAGCAATCACAAATATCATTTGCCCCAATATGGTACAAATCCTGGCTATGCCAACCATCACTGGCCAAGGCCAGGTCACCATCAGGAGTGCATTTCCAGTCTTGATCGTACAACCTCACATGCGAATGCCTTGATGATTGAGATGGGGAAAAAAACCATGTGAGCAGCGTGATAATTCGTATTTTGAAACACACTACATGCAGTTTCATTTCTACATGCAAAGTTCACTCAGACAACCGCAAAGTTCACTCAGATAAATACAAACCAGGCAAATGACTAACTAAACGTTTATTTGGTCATAACAACCTGCAATCAGCTCCATATGAGAGGGGATGTAATTGCAAGAAACCCTAAAGGGGGAAAGAGTTGGGAGAGGGGAAAACATGTGCTTCCATGTGACCACTATGGCAACCACAACATCCCTTGTGGGCACAAATCCTGGTATGGAAAACGGCTCTTGGTTTAACACTTACTTGATGACCCCGACAGACGTTTGAACCAGTGGGTAGATCAGGGGTTTGAGGTTCTCGTCCTGGTGAAGGGTGCCGAGGACACGACACCAGAGATGTATGCAGTGGATGTACTGCCAATTGTAGACTGATTGGTAAGAGTCCTGTGTGTGCAGAATTGAAAGACACTAAGGTGGCTCATGGATAAACACTCAACGATCAGAGAGACAGAAATATTACGAGATTTGAAATTAAAATAGGATGATATGTCTCAACATCTCCCTTTACTTATGAAAGCAAGATCTTGGCTGTCATTTTTCTTCTTAATTATGATTACAAGCATAAATTTAAAAAAAAAATGTCACAAATACCTCTATTTTCATTTCTACAAAACAAAAAAATAATTGAAAAAAAGAAGAAGAAAGAACTCAACTGTTTCTATTGTGGCTTTGTTAGGACATAACAGACTTGCTTCAGGTCATCGATGGGTCAACTTTCAATGCTAATACATCAGTAACCGACAACCATTTTGGTTTGCTGTTTGCAGGATCTTTTAAAATCTTCACATTAAAAGCAACTACTAATCTAGTGTTTATTTCTTCCTTAATCTGTCTGATGGCTATGAGTGAATTTTGAGTAACTGTGACTGATGTTGGATCTTTTCTTCTAGCAAACTGACTTGAGATTTCCTCACCTTTTTCTTGATGGTCATGGCATTCCTGAGATGAATAGCCAGCTGTCTGATATAAACAAACGCATGCTGGTAGGTCACTTTGGTATCCAAGGCGAACATCTCCGTCAAAGAATGCTGCATGAACATAATGACAGGCAGGGTGCTCGGGGAGGTGAACCGAGAGTTCCTGACGTAACTCAAGTACATTTTCTGTTGGACATCAAGAGTGAAAAACTTAGTTTCTTTTCACTTAACAGAGAGAAACCTGTCCTCATTGAACATGATTGCATTTAATATCGATGCAGATGATAACTTTATCTTTCCATGCTTTCCTTACATTAAACCTGAAAGTTTTAATTTAGGGGCAAGTCATTTCAACAAATTTGAGCAGAGGTGTGATTTGTTTGTGACATTACAGACTGTGTAAAAGCATTAAAGGCTACAAGCAGGTCAAAATATTACCACAGTCTTCTCCTCCAAACAAATTTTTCATATCATACTCCCCAAGGAAATATTGCCAACTTTCACGGCAACTTTGATAATCAAGACCATTTATGAAATTGCCAAGTCTTGGAAAGAATTAAATTAATTGCTCCCCTTTCAGCAAGTGTGTAATCTGTTCTATAAAGTTCACACAAAATTGGAGATACCTTCAAGATAAAATCCAGCTTAGCATTCTTCATGTGTCTCGTGAGAGAGAACAGACAGACGAAGGAGAGGATTCTGACGGTCTCCTCCGAGGTGCTCCACCATTCCACGAGGTACGTGACCAGCTTGCTGGCTATTTGTGGGTAACATGCAAAGTATGGTATCATCTTGTGGACATGTCTCAGGAGGGCAGCTACCAGTTTCGGATCTGTGATTCCCTTGATCAATGGCATCAGCTGCACCAAGTAGGACTTCACCGCCAGCGCCACCTTGCTCCAGTTTTTGGAGGTGCTCGGAAGGGTCATCTTTTTGACAGCCTGCTCATCGATCTGCAGAAATGTCTGGAGGAGTGGGTAGGCCCTCCTCAGGCAGAGGGTCACAATGGCGTTGAAGGCTAACAGAAAGGGGTAGNNGGGCAACTCTGACATTCGGCAAATGTAAGACCGGAGAACAAAATAAAAAAAGAACAGACTGTACTCTGAGGAACATGTCACTCTCTGAGCTTTGAGGATGACAGTCACCTTCTGTTGTAAACTTGCAGTACTTTGGAAAGAAAAAGAGGTGGCAGCAGCTTCCATCGAATGGATCCCACTAAACTGAGATGGAGAATCTTCAAATACTAGCAATCGTGTTTGCACCGGGTCCACAATTCATATACAACTACCCAAATCCATAATCAGTCTTATGAGCAGGTACCCCAAAATATAAATTCCGTTAGGCTACTGATTCATTGTCAGGTCATGATACGACATTCTGTTTTCCAAGCTAACATGACAGCAATGTATCTAATGTACGTGCATAACAATGAAGGCTTCTATGCAAAAAGTACAAGTTTTCTGTTTTTTGTGCAAAGTGCAATATATGTTGAAAACTTTGAATAAGGGTAGCAAATTCAGAACATCATGACATCAGCTGGTTTACCCAGTGCAAACACTAACCACCACCAAACATGAGTAGTTTTTCAACTATTTAAAATTGACACCCCTGCATTTCACATTGGCTCCATTAGCTGGGAAAAGCCCCAGTGCTGTCAACTACTGTATGTACCCTCTGAAGTAATACAAAACATTCACACTGTAACAAACAATCCTTTTTTTCAGTACTTCCTCCTGAACACTTGATTAAATCTGAAGAATTAATGTAACAAATCAACAATCTTGGTATTTTGCTGTTGTTCTGGGCATAAGATTCCAGCTTTGATAAAGACATTATTGATTAATTTTTTTTTTCATCTTTGTAACTAATATTATCAGGTATTGTTGCAAGATATGAAACTTACTTGTGCTCCCTTTTATGAAAAATTTGATATTTTTTGGTGAGGTTTTCTTCTGGATGTGACAGACTGCAGCTGAGAGCGCCCTCACAGTGTCCTTAAAGGCACCGATGGAACCACTCTGCATCTTGACGTCCCAGTTTTCGATCATCGCCATGGTGACCTTGATTTGACCTTCCTCATTTTCCTCTGCATCTTCTTCCTCCTCTGCAAAGTCTTCCTCATCACTGTGCACTTCAAGCTGTGGAAGGGAACTTGTCATGTTAAAAGGAGAAAACCCTGTAGCATGAAGAGATGTAAGGTTACATGATGGGGATATCAAAGTCAGTGAATGATCTTCCAAGAAACTTTATTCCGTGACATGAAAGGTCCATGTTAAACAAGCAAATGTCTGACTCAAACTGCCAAAGTAGGACATCAATCATATTAGTTTTATAATATCATTTAACTTTATTGTCCAAAGTCAGCACCAGAAAGGGAAGGGTGGGAAATTTGAGGTATTTACTCACCAAATGTCCTAATGAAATACCTCTCTTGGAAAACAGTACTCTTCTTGATATTTTGATATTATATTACATACATGACATTTCAGACATTAACCCATCCCCCAACGGAAAGAGGGTTATTCCATTTTAGACATTTTCCACCCCCAACCAAGGGCGCCGTATCCCACAGGGACACGGGGACGTGTCCCCACCAAAAATTTCAGAGGTGGGGTCATGGTATACCATGTTCCCACAATCTTTTGAGTGAATTTTGGAAGTCCGACCCTCTATGATATCCCGTTAGTCGTAAAGATCTCAAGTAGGCGTTAGGCATTATCAAAATAAACGACCAAACTAATGAATGAGCGAATGCAAAAGATGGAAACAAGTCTGATACATTAATTAGCAGCCTTATTGTTGCTTGTTTCATTGATGTNNAAACAACACCAGCCTTTGTTGAATTGCGTTGCCGATGTCCAGCCCATTGACACAGTGTAGGAGAGATCAAATTCAAATGTCTCTGTTCTTCTCCAAAGGGGGATTTGTTATAAACTTTTCTTTGGAGGTAAAGACTTCAATTCCATATATTTTGATATCTTAGTATTCAAATTGCGGTGAAGGAAGGTGAAGATGGACTAATGTATTTTATGTTGGCTCATTATATGTTTGTATTTGATAAATTTATNNNAATTGTGTCTGGGAATGCAATTTCGGGAATTCGGCCGCGGGGTAAATCTGTCAATTAATTTCTGGTACACTCCGCGACCAGGTTGGGTAGTCATATAACCACCAATTTTCAAATTAAAACAGCACCCTTGCTCCCACTGTAGGAGGTTTTCTCCAGCTGTGTTGTTAAAGGGGCTGAACAAAAATGAACAACTATCCCTCTGGCAGTCAACAAATAAACTTGTGACCTTCTGTGATTGAACATCTGAGGCAATGAGGTAACTGAGTGCTGCCAAATAAAGCAAGCGGATATCAATTTGAATATTTACTCCGAGATTATATCACAAATTACTTTCCACACATAAATCTTCCACATGGGAAGAGGTCCCCCTCAAAATTACCTTCTCTTCAAGACTTGGTTTGTGGTACATTTTTTCCTTTCTCTTCATCTCTTTTTTCTTCTCCTTTCTCTCTTCTTTCTCCTTCCTCTTCTCTTTGGCAGCCTCCTTGGTCTTCTTTTCCTCTTCTGCCTCTCCTTCGGAGTCTTCATCTTCTTCCAGGTCATAGTGCACTGGGGCTATTTCAGTCTTCCCGACATCTTCCTCATCACTGTCATCTTCCTCATCGTCATCGTCTTCTTCGTCCGAGATGTCCGAATCATCAAAAGTCAACAATTTCTGGTCCTCCGTCTTCAGAAAATTGAAAAATTCAGGATCTTTCTCTTCCAGTTTGTTCAGTGTCTGCTTGTGTTTGGCTATGACCCCTTCTCTACCTCTGAATGATAAAAACATTTAAAGATGAGTAATCTCTTCCAGTAAAGGGGAGGGGGTAGGAGGGGCAAATGAAATATGAAGGCAATCAGTACAATTGTACATCTCACAGACAATAGGCAATGATTTCAAATAATAAAAATGTGATGTTAACTTAGTTTGTAAATCTTTCTTGATGTAGTCTGCACTTATCAAAGGAGGTTCTGCTTTTTAAAACCATTTCAATTAGCCTCTGCAGTGTTGCATGCTAGCCACAGGTCAGGTCTGTACAGTAACAACAGAGTCCAGACTCGGAGCCAATTACAGAATTGATTATGGTTATTCCTGGACTCACAATTGGTCAAGAGTGGAAGGTCCTCTTCCAGATCAAAACCAGAATGAAACAAAGAAAGAAAAAGAATGAAACTTTACTTTTTCTTGTCTTTGCTTTGACTGATGGTTTCTTTTTCTTCAGAGCCTTTGGTATCTTCTTCAGTGTCTGTGTCAACTTCTTCATTTTCTGCCTCACCCATCTCATTGTCTGAGTCTTCTTCATCAGAGTCCAGACCTGTGGTCATGAAGTCATCTACGCTGACATCCTCCAGTTGTCTGAAAAGCGAGAAAGCAACAAAAAGGAATTGTCATCTGAGGTTAATAAAATGAATGATGTCATCTCAACAGCACAGTATGCTGATTCTCAGGCCAGATGCATTGTGGGAAAATTAATTGAGCTCACAAACCACCACATTCAAAACAATCTTCAGCTCAATATTTGCATAGTAGCACACTAAGGCGTGAAGATATTCAGAAGCGAGGGAGGGGCCGGGGCAGGGTAGACTGCAGTGCTTTAGATACTGTCATATGGTGGAGAAAACAGAAGATTGATGGATTCAGGTACACCTGGGAGAAACTGAATCTTGGCAAAGCGGGACTGATGCAGGGTTGGACTGACAAATTCTGAGATTATGAAAACTTCTCGGCATGTGTTTAGAGTATCTTAGGACATTGACAATAACGTAGTACATAGAATGAAGATAGGCCTACTCTAAAGTAGGTACGGTATAGCGTAGGTCATATTGCAAGATTCACTAAAGTGTATGTCAAATGACTGCATACATGACTGCAAGTACAACTGTGGTACACTGTAACTGAGCAATGTAATAACAAAACGTAAAAATGTAGTTCTGCAAGTTCTGCAATATTTACAGTATCCGTAATGTAAAACTTTCTAGATTTTGAGAGTCAAAATTCTTTCACAAATATTTCTTTGAGTCACTTTAAAGAGTTTGTACATAAGAAAAAAAAGCACAGATAAACAATTGACTTGGGAGGAACTCAGGGCAAGGTTCATAGTTAGCATCAGAGACTGAGAGCATAGGAATAGGCCAAGCACTTTTATTTAGATTGTCATAAAGAAAGCGGGATAATTTCACCTTCGGTGACGCTTTTTTTTGTTGCAATGAATGCATATTCTTTTCAGACAACACTGATTCATAAGAAAAAGTTCTGACTTTCGTAGGTGTAACTGTCACAAAATTGGAATGCTAAAATTCCTTAATAGTGCGTTCGATGGTTTTCCCATAATACATACCCTAAGATTAAGAAAGTAAGAGAACTATGTATTTCAGGTGACTGCATTTTGCCTTTGAAGCATTATGTTGCTGGAAAGACAAATAGACTACCAATATCATACAGCAAGTCTCAGCTACTAAGGGTTTTCAGAGTCAAAACTCAAGATTTCATTTGACATAACGCTACATGGGCAGTTTAACAGCTGCATAGGCAGCAGTTTAACTTTAGCCAGTTTGCATATGGGGTATGCCTTTCTTTATGCATAGGCCTGGTAACCATAGCATCATAGGGCTAGGCCTAGGCCGACACTCACACCTGAATCGTACTCGTATGATACAGTCCTACTTAGGCTTTGGCAAAATTGAGTAATTAGTACTTACCGTTTCTTCCCTTTCATTCTAACGGATTTTGAAATAATATCGATCTGAGTTTTGTAAGAGAAATGGACTGAACCACTGTTATCTACAGCTGGCTAAAATATTGGAAATTTTCGTCGATCAGTGAGCGGCTTATGCCACGTTAGGCAGTATCACGATCACTGAATACAGTAATACCATGGTTTTAATCGTAACTGTGTATCTGTGTATTGTGAATGTGTGTAGATAATATCAGTCAAACATGTTGCGCAACGCTCACACGTGCGAATAGGAGGTTATTGAAAGCCATTTTTCAAAATCAGCCTGAAAGCAAAACATGGAAGCCTTTTGGGACACGTGAATATTTTTTCAAGTTTTATATGATAGCACCCATGTAAAAGAAAAAAAATCAAATTACTTAACAATTTGATCAAGCATCTTAAATTAAGAAATTGAGTAAATTTGATTAATCAAATATTAAAACATTTGATAAATCAAATTAAAATTTCCAATTTTTAATTTTAACAATTTAATTAACAATACCGCCCTAACATATGCTAACATGAACCTAACGGACTTTCGCTGCGCAGAAACACATCACAATTCGGGCGCTCTGGGTGAAGCCATATGAAAGAACCATTGGCTAATATGTATGTCTCCTCTTACATTTTTCAATTTTCTTGCCTAATATGACATTAGGTATTTGGAAATAGTTACGTGTTCAAGAAATGCTAAAGATTCAGATAATAAAATTGATAAATGATCGATAGATAAATGTAATGTAAAGTGATCACTAAAAGCAGACAACTTATAAGCACTACGACATCACGGGACTTGCAAAAAACGCCAGTTGATTAATTCAGAGGATGATTGGTCAGAGAGAAGACAGTTCAAGGAATGTCTAAAGAAATTAAAGGGAAATAGTGCGCTTAGAATACACATACACGGCATACAAAGAAAATAGCTATTATTGTTAAACCAATTTCAACAATAAACATCGGCAAAAGCTTCATCTCCTCAAGAAATTATGCAGGTGATGAGTAAAAGAAGATGCATCATTTGAATTTTGAAAAGTTTGGGTAGACAAATTATTGTTGAGCAACAAATAACTGAATTTCCAATCTGTGAGAAAATTGAAGTCTTGAAACGATGGCTACTGTCCTTCCTTGTTTGGACTATCTTTCATTCTATGTTCACAAGCATTGGTTT
>VJOZ01034326.1:0-14213 GCA_009801055.1 Stichopus horrens
TATCACATGGAAGGTATGTAATTTGTTCATTTTTTGTGCGTTTTGCTTCCGAAGAGGTACTTTTCTCAGATTCGGCCGGTAAAATACTAACTTGGCCGATATTTTCAACACTCATTTGGCCGATTGCCCTGTGCAGAACCTGGCAACCCTGGTGTACACAGGTTTCTGCATGTACTTCGTTCACACTAATGCGTTTGGTCTCATTATATTCTCAATCAGCAGTAAATTACTTTTTAACCCAACTGAATTACTGAACAGACAGTCGGAATCGCGTGGACGTGGTCGTCCCCCCATGTGATCGATAAAAGGATGCCGCCAACCATTCAGAGCGGAAAACATGGAGAACGAGATCACAAGTAGGTCTCAACTTAGTGCTGTGTTTATGGGCTAGCACTAACAACAGTATATCAATACCAGTAACACTAACTAACGTTAGGCCTAGCCAACACGGTGACATTAAGTTAACGTCGTTAGGCCTAGCCTATGAACACGCTAAGTGTAAGTGTAACATTACATAGGCCATCTATTTCTACATAGCATAGGGTATCATGAGTCGATCACCTAACTAACGTTTTAATCCTATAAATATGTAAAAAATTATTATAATATATGTAATTTGACAAAAATATTCATAAATGTGCCCTTATCATTTTAATTAAATTTATACCTGCTTGTGTGCTATTAATTTACATGGAAATAGGTTTTGAATTTAATTTTTAACAGGGCCATACTAACACTACTGTACTAGGCCAACTATGGAACCTAATTTAGAGTCAATCACATTAGAATAAGGATAATCAAAATACTGTTTATCATCAAATTTATACAACATGAGTCACACTCACAAGTCACACCGACTGAGTTGAGTGTAATGTAGTGTTTCTTCATCTCGTGATGGCACTAGGACAATTAATATCTTCAATTTGTCCCCTTTTTCACATCCAAAAAACACCCACAGGCCCACCCGCATCTGGCCGTGGTGGTGTTTCATTGTGTCAAATTTGACAGTTTTTGCTTTCCACATGAATCCCAGGTCCTCCAGTCAGGGAGCTCCTCTTTGGGTGAACCCTCTAGCAAAGCTCTCTTGCAAAGCTGCACTGGTACCCATATAGCTGAGGAGACTTTCAGCTTATGTTGCATGAGGTCCTGGGAAGCATTCTGGCTCCACCAGTGAGTGGTTTGGAACATTCCGGAGATGGACATGTTTCTCTTCTCAAGCCAGGAATGTTTCTGAACTGACTGCGACTGCATACAGTAGAGGGTTTTGGTGAGGGTTTTGTCCCATGTAACGGCACCTCCATCGGCAAGACAAAAAAGATTTAGTCAATTAATGTTACCATTTAATAACAGTAGTCCTATTTGTGGCCTAGGATATTTGTGCATGTGATAATCTATCCACACAGTAAAATAAATACATGTTGTAGAGTTCACGCATTGGTAGCCATTACTAGTTGTATAAACCCCAGTGACAGCTTCCAGCTTCATTGCACAGCCACAGGTGCAGGTGAATTTCTTGTCTTGGAGTCAACATAAGGTAGTTTCTTGTGATGTCAAAATATTCGATAACAAAAACTGAAAATTAATAGGTTTTCCACTTTTTTGTCAGTGTTACGTGCCAAAAGTGGAAAGGTGGTGGACACACTTGGCAGCAATGCCATTTTGAAGTTTAACCAATCTGCACTGTTAAACATGAACTTATCCTTTTCTAGTATAGCCCTCTCAATGTCTATGTTTATCCTACTCAATTAAAATCCTACCACCTTTCTGCCTATGTTAATCATTCTTTGCTATTGAATGTCCTGCTGTCCTGTTGAATTCTTCAAATCTTCTGATAGACTGACCCAGAATGAAGCATAAAACAGTATCGCCATCTCATATTTTGGAAGCTTCTGAATATTTATACTCTGCATATTCAATGTTATCACTGATTATGCATAATTAATTTAAGTTTTGGACTATTATTAACATTTAAAAATCATTCAAAATTACTCTAGGAAAGGTTCTTTTAACAGAGCGTCTGTCCTTTTTGACTTACAGAAGTACTTTCATGTAAAAGGTTTCTTTACCATGGAGTTCGTGTCGCTAATAAATGGCAAGAATTTAGACTTACTGTAGGCTGAAGGCCTACTCAAACCAGTTTTCAGTAAAAACCTCTAAAGAGGCTATTGTATGGACTTTGGACATTTTTTCTTCTCTGTCTGCCTCTGGATGGAGTTGTCTCAGAACATAACCCAGAAAAGCAGGTGGATTGTGAGGGAAGCTACACAACAGAAAGATGTTTTTCAGAAATATGTTTGCATATTGGATGCAGTATGTTATGAATGTGTCACTGCAACTTACTTGTTCAACAGATGAAACGAAATTTAAACTTAACATTGTCCTCTCTCTGTTTTGCTTTTGTTAACAGGTCTCGTTCAACTGTTCCCAAAAGGTATGATATCAATTAATCAATTTTATAGTGAAGTTTCTGACTTGTAAAATAATAGTATATGCTGCTGGACTTGTTGAATCAACTGCAGTGTCTGAGTTGACCCACTGCATAGCACTAGCAGTGACTAAGTTTTAGTGGTAATGTTGGTGTGCAAGAAAACAAAGTTTTAAAGGACAACCAAATTTGTTAGCAAAGTTGTAGCTTGTACAACCAAATCACTCAGTGCATAAACCATAGTCACATTTTGTTCAGAATATCTTGAAATGGTGTAATAAAATTAAGCAATATTTTTGCATCATCCTGTACAGTAAGCAACAAAATAAGCCTTTTGGACTACTGTACAAGTTCAACAACTTAGAAAAATCAGGGAATCTTTTATTCAATATCGCATTTCAATTTGCTGTACCCTAATAAACTACTCAAATGAAAAATGTGTATCTACCTTTTGTACAATATATATAAGCCTTTGCATTTTCACCGACAGTTTCCCCAACATCTCACAAATTCCAAAAACTGCCACACAAAATTTGAGCAATAAATTTATTCCCTGAAAATCAGTTCATAAATTATATTTAAAAGATAATTATTTTGGACAAGGCAATCTAATTTTGTGAAGGATTTTTGTTGTCCCTGTGCAATCACATGACATTGCTTAAATTTCAACACTGGCTATGGTACTGAGGTACCTTCTGTGCACACATAAAAATCTTTTAAAGGCAGTGACTCATTACCCCAGGCAGTTCAAATTTTCCCCTCTACTGACAGCACTCCTAATACCTCCCATAGCCCTTCTAATAAAAATCCACATGTGTAATGAAAATGCTGGGCTCTGTGTATGCTGTAGTAGTATGAGCCATTGAGAGTTTTGCTTACCACTAGCAGCACAAAAGCAGCTTAGGGTGATGAGTAACTGCCTTTAATTTTTTATGCCATGTGATGTAATAGTTCATTTCAGTTACATTGTTTCAGAAGACTCCAAATTTGCAAAGTCATCGTAAAGTTAGATTTGAATATTGGTGGGTTAATGGGATACTTCAAGTTCCAAAAGATAATCATCCATATATCTTTGATATTTGAGTAATTATGACTATCACATCTGGAGTCAAGACAATGTGAGCTTTTTCTCCTTAGGTCTGACATCGTTTGCAGAATAAAGTATTTGAATCAGCTTCCGGACATTCCTTTTGATCCTAAGTTTATCAAATATCCATTTGATCCCAATCGATTTGTTGAATACAATGCAACTTCTCTGGAGAGAAATTACAAACATGAGCTGCTGGCAGAGCATGATTTAGGAGTCACAATTGACCTCATTAATCCAGATACTTATCGGATAGATCCCAACGGTAAGAGCTACATTCAGTTCTTTCTTGTGCAGTAACTTACCAAAGTTATATGTGCAGTTCACTGATCACTGCACTGGCAAATCATATAGTGTGTGCTTTTCTATGGTACTGGACTGTGTTTGGAGGGAAAAGAAAATGATTTTCATTCAATGCAATCCTTTGTTTTGTGAATATGTCTGATGATGTATCATTGTCAAGGATCATTGGGGCTATATTTTGTTAGTTCATGAAAGTTGGAAATTTGTTTTCCAGAATTTCATTACTTGACATGGGCAGGCAAATTAACCTTAACACTTTGTATCGGAGTGTTTTCACAATCCTGCAGAAACTGCAACCGTTATAGATAGCTTTAGATCCTGGATATCAGTACATTGTACATGCAAGGTTTTCCAGTGTGATTACTTGTTCCAATTTTTGCAGATACCTTTTACTAACATCCTGTTTAACATAGTGCTCAATATGAACATTGTAACAAAATTTACTTGTTGATCAACTTTGACTTTTCAAGAGGAAGATTAAGTCAAACTGTGCTAATGACAGTTAGAAGTGCAAGGGGGCTGTTATTGGTCTGTATCTCTGAAACAATTTGTGGTTTGAACTTTGCTCATAATGTGTGTGTGTGTGTGTGTGCATTGTCTTGTTTTAAGGTAAACTTGGAGCCCTCTAACTGCTTCAAGATCTGTACTCCTTCCTTTGAAAGTGATTGTGATGTGCCTTTCTTTTCAACAGCTGTTTTAGATCCAAAAGATGAAAAGTTGTTGGAAGAAGAAATTTCCACTCCAGGAGATTCAAAGAGGTATTCTCAATCTCTTTGTCTTTTCCTAACATGTATCCAGCTAGCTGAAGAGTAAAATGATAGAATCTGGCTAATTAGTGAATAATGTAATGCACAGGTGCACATTAGTGAAAGTTGTGATGCTATATTGGTATCAGTGACAAAACACAAAATGAAACTACTATGTAATAAACTGGCTTGGTGTTAAACAATGATAGAAGATAAAAGCCCATCCATTTGCTCTCTTGTCTTGTAATTGATAGAACTGCCTTGTCCCTTTCACCACTGATACCTCTTTGACAATCCATATTTTCTCCAGATCACAACGCCATGCGAGGAATGTTTCCTGGTTGCGTAAGACTGAGTACATTTCAAGCGAATACAGCAGAAGCCAACCTAGTGCTGAGAAGCCAGAAACAAAGTGAGTGCATTCATGGTTTACTGTCTTGGATGGAAATTGATGTATTGTAGGTACAGAATGATCACCTTTATAATTAACAGCGCGTTGTAAAAAGATTCCTACGGTACATGCAATTAACACATATTGCTGAATGCTGGATATGTACACAGTATGAAGAACGAGAAGGGTCCGAGATCAAAATTTACACTATGTGAGATTGACGTAGATGTAAGTAATGTAGATCTGCAAAAAAAAATCAGTAAATGTTGGAGTGTGTGGAGAATTTTAAGGTTGGACTGGTATTTCATTGCAGTGGTTACAGGATTTCTTGGCTTATTGTCTCATATTTGAGCCATGGTATAGTGTATACAAACAGACAGAAGAATTGACTGGATAATTTTGGACTGTTCATAGAATTTGAAGGTAGAATAGGTTTAGTACCTCTCCATACCAATCTGTCCAGTTATGTCTCACAATGTTTGCAATGAAGATAGGTTGAATGGTCCATTTCAGTGTACATTGTGAAACTGTTTTAATGTGCGCTTCGTTTAGGGTGGCATATACCTTGAAGAAGAAGTTCAACGAAGAGGATGTTTACCAGGTGAGTACTTTTCACCAAACAATACCAATATATGCTTGTCATTATAGTTGGATGGGGCATTCCTGTCTTGTAATAGTATGTGCCATCTCTACGTTGTAATGTCACTGATTCTCTGTCCTTGTGTACCTGGTGTATTTACTGGATTCAGGCGTACAAATCATACGAGTTAGAGGCTTGCCTTAGTGTTGCTTAAGTTGCTGACGCTTTCAGAAATTCTTTCCATAGATCGGAGCAAAATATTGTCTCAACAAGCTAACAAAGGCATATCTGTATACTTTACCAAAATTACCAGCTGTAAAGATACCGTCCTTGGTTATGTTTCTTTTTTTTTTCTCTCCTCATTTCTCTTTTTTTTTTCTCTCCTTTTGCCTTTTTCTTTTTTAAGGATCGAAGTAACCAGATCAAAGCTATTCAGAAGACTTTTGAAGATGCCAAGAAACCGGTATGCTGACTTAACGTTGTTTTTGTTTTCAGTGTTGAGATAATGAAAAGGGCTAGCATAAGCTGTATGAAGTGTACCATATTCATAATACTCCAATTAATCAGTTAAACATAGCCTTCATTCTAATGATCTTCAGGTATTGTTATTAATACTTTGCTCTAAGAAACATTCACAGGTAAATTGTCCTATGGATATAATAAGAAATGTGACTGCGTTTGTTCTGATATCCAAAGAAGCACTTTAAGTCTGTCCATGGGATGCAAGCCTTTGTCATTTTAGACCAATCAATGATGAGTTTTGGTTCGTTCGAACCTTACATTGGAAAATTACTTGTCTCCTAGGCAGCACTAAGGCTTTAAACCTTAAAGATGTCATGATGTCCATCCTTAGTAACAATGAGCTATTTTATGAAGTATACAAAGTATAAAATTTATATGGTAAATAGATTTAAATTCACAATTTTTGGGAGGAGATGCCAATGTTTGTCCTGCAAAAACGAGCTGAGTCGCACATGACTTACAAGTATCTTTGTTTTTTTTTATCATGGCAATTCCCAATAACTATCTTTAATCATAAACTGCCAAATGATTGATTGACAATGGCAATTTTTTTCATTCAAAGTAGTCCTCTCTTTACAGTGATCATCTATTTTCATGAGTACATTTCATTAAAAGTCTGTCAATACATTTTAGATTAATNNTGACCAAATTTCCTCGGTAATCATTGTCAAAGATAGAATATCATCAGCAATCTTTTTAATGTCACATTCTGTAGTGGATTTTTGTACACTCAGTGGTCTGCAATCAGAATGAAATATTAGCACTGCAAGACTTTCTTGAAACATACCCTGCAGTTCATGTGCAGTTCTTGTTATCAAGCTAACTTTCTAATGTGTATTGCATAACTACATTTCAAATATATACATAATACAATTGTCTTCAATTTGGGTCAAGTTTTTTAATTGAAAAACAATGGACTGACAGGTCATCAAACAATTTGTCTGAGAGTTGGGTTGAAAGTCAATTTCAAGTGATGATTTATGTTTACATGGCACCATGACCATGAAAGTGGTCATTTTAAGTCATCAGAATTGTTCTGTGAAAAAGGTTTTTTGAGTAATTGTGGTGGTTAAGTGTTTCAACTGAGCCTCCCCCATGATATGTTGTCTGCTTGACTTGCATTTCTTACATATGAAGCAGGTAGTCACAGCCAATGTCACTCTTATACTTCACCTTTCACTTTTGTCCATTTACTTTATTGATCATAAACTTTGCTTTTGTCTCCTATTACAGATCGAGAAGCATTACAGCAAACCATTTGTCACTCCAGTTGAAATCCTGCCAGTTTTTCCAGATTTTGAGGTAGGTGTATAGGAAACTGATGTATGCAGGTTACATTTCAGGTAAGATAAGGTAGATGCAGGACATAACTACTAGCTACTTGTTCATGTTGGGAAAGCTATATTGTAGAGGTTAATGCAACTCAAGATTGGTTAAGTGAGTACTGTAAAATGTCAGTAGAACAGTGTAGGTAGTAGACACGACACAGTATGCAGTTACAACACCAGATATGTGGTAGAAACACAGATTTAGTAGCAACAAAACACCTGTCACAAAACATGTAGTAGCAAGAACCCAGTGGCAGTAAAATGAAAACCCCAGTATGTGGCCAAAATTGAACAATGCAGAGTGAGCAACACTGTTAAAGCCACACAGGGAAGGTAGCAGCAACATAGGGTAGTAGCTGCAAGATATGGTAGGTAGCATGAGATAGTGAGGTAGCAATAAGGCAGGATTGGTAGTATTCGCACATGGTAAGTAGCAGCAACACCATCAGTAGCAGCTACAATATATAGCAGCAAGAAGGGATATGGAGCAGACATGTAACATAGGGGTAGGTAACAAAAACAAAGGATTTGTAGCAGCACCACAGGGTAGTTAGCAGCAACCTAGTTGTAGTATTAGTTATTGATAGAAAACAAGCAATATCAGTAAACATTTCAGTATTAATAATAGATGAGTAGCAACAATTTATAGAATACTGTTTTTTTTTTCTGATTCTGTATCTAGCCTTGGTTTCTTTTTTTCATAATCTCTGTTCTTCTTTCATCTTTGTAGACATGGATCCATCCTTGTGCACAAGTTAACTTTGATTCAGATCCATCTCTCAGAGGTAAAACAACAGTTGAACAATTGGAAGAGATGTCACAAGCAATGATAAGGTAAAGTGACAGGAATGTTTGTAGATTGCAGTTTTCATTGCTCACACTGCTGTGCAAAATGTCTGAATTAACATTAGTCACTTGACCCTTGACAGACATTGATGCTGTGTGAACATTGACGTACTATGAAACTTTGATGGCAATCAGATGTGGCTACAGTTTCAACACCAATGTTACTTTGAATTTTTCCACATATTAATAGCATGGCTCAAATGACATTGATTGGACCAGTAGAATAACCCATGCAACCAGTACTTCATGCTTACAGTATGAAAATGAAATGTGCAAAAGTGGGCCTCACATATCAAATCTAGCAGGAAACTTATCCTTGGGGGTTCCAAATCTCGATCTCATTTATATTTTTACGTTTTAAACCACTGGCATTAGCTGAAAGTAGTTAACCATCATTTTTATTTTTTTAAAGCAAGAAATGGTAGAAAATATACTTTCATACAGTTTCTAAAAATGAACATGATTTTAGTAATTGTTTGTACTGTAGAATGCAATAAATGCTCTAAACAGTTAAGATTATTCGAGTGCGTTACTATACAATTGCTGCTATTGCTGGCTGTATGCAGGATGTATGTAGCTACTGTACCCCTGGCTCATTAATTGCTTCCATCCAATAAGATGGAATCCTAGACATTTTGCAATTTTACTAGATTTCAGAGACATAGTCAGACATTAGGTGGTGACATCACAGAAACATCTGAGCACCAATGCCTGGATTATAAACAAGCTTTATTTGTAGAGAACAATATTGTCAACTGCAGTCAATTCACGATGACGTGCACATGATCTTGTTGATAGAAGAATACTCTTCGGAAGGTGTCATTTATCGTAAATCTGTATGTGATGAATAAACTTCTTTGGCAGGGGTATGGTCGATGAAAGCGAGGAGCAGTTCGTGGGGTACTTCCTCCCGACGCAGGAGACGATGGGTAAGAGGAAGAGGGACTTCGAAGAAGAGGTTGACTACAGAGAAGATGAAGAGTAAGTTTCAAATCCTTTCAAGAAGAGTATGTTAATTTTATTTATGGAAGTATTGAATAGTGAATGTTTGATTGAAACTTTGTCAATTGCAAAATTATTTTGTCTTTGAAATTATGTAGGCCTACCTAGCTGAAGGTAATATGTGTACCTACCTAATCAGAGTGGTATCAGCCATTATGTTAGGTATGAAATGCTATGATAAGTAATTGCTTCCGTGTGTAATGATCTCACAAACCTATGGGTGGGATAATCACTCTTTTGGTGTTGACGTTATTTCTCAAAGTTGTAAGACTTTTTCATGAAATGAACATAATATGAGATCAGTATATTTTAGGGATTGATTGATGTGATAACAGCAACAGGTAAAAGGGGACTTTTGGCTATGTATCGTGTTATTTGCACTTGTTAATTTTTTCCACTCTATGCTAAACAGTAAACTTTATCACAACCTATGTATTGGATAGTCTCCTCACCACATCTTAAATGAATGAATGGTTTCTCTTTTAGTTACGAGTACAAACTGACCAGAGAATACAATTGGAATGTGAAGAATAAGGCTAGCAAAGGCTACGAGGAAAACTACTTCTTCCTGTTTAGGAAAGGGAAAGGTGTATTCTTCAATGAACTTGAAACAAGGTATGATTGATAGGAACCCCTGAATAATGATGTTTGCGAGAAATTTTTTTGTTTTACTTTTTGTTAACTTGATATCTACCAAGTGTGACCTAACTGTGATGATATACTGTTATTGCTGGGTGTGTACTTTACTCTTTAAGCTTTAATATTGTTTATATTATGTAAACCATAACAGAACATGAATATCTGTTCAAAGTGCACAGGTATGTTGTTACATGTCTGAATTATGAACTTGGGAAATATTTCTCATTTCTTGGAATAGATTTCTTTTATTTGTGTGAGATGATCTGACCTGTATGAATTTGAGACATTAAGTATTCCTAATTGAACTTAACAAATTATTGGCATTCAAACAAATTCTAGTGCAATGTCATCTTCCATCTCACACCAGAGTGCGTCTCAGTAAACGAAGAGTGAAGGAAGGTTTGTCCAGCAACTCTGTCCTCGTTGTGAAGCACAGAGAACTTAGTGAGCAGGAACTGGCGGTGCAGGTAAGCCCATATGTGAAATCTTAAAACACCCTCCTGGGACCCCTGCCTCTTTCATAACATCCTTGTATTTGTAGAGTTTTGTGGTTGTTTGTAATATTATCAAATTTGTAAACCATACTTAAGTGTAAGTTTTGCCCTAGAAAATTTTCTTGCTGGATTTTGCTGTTTTCCTGTGGGAATTGTCTGTCATTCCCACACAGATACTCTCAATGGATAGAGATGGTGTATCAGTGTCTCGTATGATTTATTTTGGTCTCTGACATGATTTTTGAAGAATAAAAATGTGTGGCAATGATTTATAGAAGGTCCTCCATATCGGTGCCTACTCATGGCATGCTATAATTTGTTTAAAAGATTCATGCGCTGTATCCTAGTGGTTTTTAACCTCAACATGTTTGCAGACGTTGGGTAATGCCACATAAAACAATTAAATAGCTCAATATATAAAATGTACCCCCAGGTAGCCAGAAAGAAATGCAAATTGTAACCAAAGTTAGATTTCTATCAGGTATGAAATTATCCATGTAACCAATTTGAACCTTGTGTAGTTGGCGTGTTGTGAGATTAATTATGGACTGTTGACGTCCAGATTTAAAGTATTTGCCATTGTCACCTTGCCATGTAGGAAGCAAGACTTTCTCAGCTGGAGAATGTCCTACCAGAGGATGAGGAAGATGAAGAGATTGATGAGGAAGGAGATCAGAGAGCAGATCAGGAGGGAGAAGGTTCAGAGGGTGAGAAAGATAATGCAGAAGAGAATGAACAGAAAGGAGAAGAATCAGGTATGTTGTGGTATTGTCTAACAGTATCCTCCTACCGTATACATTAGCTGTAAAAATAGTAAATAATACATTCTTTTCATTTACGTACCTTGCAGTGGCACATTTGGGTGCATTCCATTCTTTTGTGTGTTTTTCTTCTATGGTTATGGATGTTTCTTCCTTTTGCTTCCATTTCTGTAAAATTAGGTGAGGAAGGCAGTGGAGAGGAAAACGAAGAACAGGCAGGTGATGAAAGCGACAGAGATGAACAAGATGAGTCAAGAGAACAGGAAGATGTCGATCAAGAAGGCCAAGGAGAGGGGATGGAAGATGAGGCAGATCAGGAACTCGAAGAAGGTGAACAAGAAGAAGAAGCAGAACAAGCAGAAGAAGAAGAAGAGGGAGAGGAGATGGAACAAGATGGTGGTGAGGAGGAGGAAGCACAGGAGGAAGAGGAGGAGGAGGGCAGTGAGGTAGAGAGGGAAGAAGGAGAGGAAGAGGAGATGGAACAGGAAGTTCGGGAAGATGACAACGATGAAGCAGATGAAGAACAGCAAGAAGAGGAGGAAGAAGAAGAGGAGGAAGAAGAGGATCAAGATGATCAACGGAGAGATGATGAACAAGAGATTTTCGGCGGGGACAGTGATGAGGAGTCTGCTGCCAGTGCTTGATATTGATAGAGCAGAATATAAATGTGATTCACATCCCATTTGCTTTAGCATTTGTTGAAGATGTTGGCAAATGACATGGAGGAAACAGGTTACTCATGCACTCAAGCATCCAAACTTTGTGTAAAGCAATATGGCATTGTTTGCTGAGGTTGTACTCTACAAGGTGCATGTAGATATCGGCCATGATTGGTTTCTTTTGGTTCTTGGGAGTCATATAGACCTTTCTGCTGGATTCGTACTGGATGCTCAGTAACCTACATCAGGCATAGAAATAATCGGATCAATTCCAAAATGGAACTTGAAATAAGTTATGACCATGCTGAGATAAGGAGATATGGAAGCTTATGTGTGCCTGCATTTGGTGCAAGTTAAAGCACTTGACCTTAGATTGCCTTAGCTACCCAATCCAATTAATCCAGTAACCGTAACCAGTGCTGGCAGTTCCTGTTGCCATGGTTGCCATGGTGATGACAATGTAAATCTGGGGGACTCAAAACTTGAAAATGACAAAACAAAAATCATTACTTTAATTGCCAGACATGTACCAATTTATGCTTCATCTGACAACCTCCCCATTTGAGAAGTACAATGCAAAAAATTCAAAATACTTTGCCTGTCCAGAGTAATTGCCATCCCAAAATTTGAGAAAATCTCTTAGTAAGCTTTCTTTCATCGCTCAACATTGTCAGTGATTACACAACTTTGTTGAATAATTGACAGTGGAGTTACTTTTTGACAACTTCCTGGTTAAACTGCATTAGAGACAAAGTATGTGGCTAGTTAGTTTTCTGATTTACATCATGAATATATCAGCTTACCATCTGCTGACTCTAGCAACATGAATTTGGAATATTTTCTTGTCTGTTCCTGTGTCTTGCTATGAACTACTTTCAGTATATTAGTCTGTAGGACCTGTGAGGTAATAATTGTCTGCATAAGTCTGTTCTTTGAGGTCATGTGCTCTATTCTTGTCACAAAAACTTGCATGGACCACAAACTCAAAGGTATGAGCATTTAAAAACCTTTTTTGCATCTGAAATGGAGATTTTTAGAGCAACTTGACAGTTTGACACCAACTGTTTTGGATAAAATTCAAAACATTTGACAATTATATTCAGCGCTGGTGGCCTTGGAACCAAACTGTCAAGTGTTGCCATTGATTCATTCAAGTTTCAGACATTGATGTAATCATGGCCTGGACATGGAAGAACAAAAACAGACAGTGAAAGTAGGACAGTTTATAGCAGCTGCATAATTAAACAGACATATCTGGGTAATGTCATTGATGTATCAGCGAGGAGCAGACTTGGCATGGGATCTCTGAAGTTGTACAGATAAAGTCCTTAGCAGTCTTAAACAGACCTCATGCTATAAAAGCATTGTAGTTTCCATTTCATCCTTCATTATTGCAACTATCCAGAGGATGTGTTTGGTGCCAATTTAAGAGATAAATAAAATGTACAGATAGAAAACAATCTGGATGTAAGAGAAGCTTACAGAGAGCAATTACAGTGGATGAAAAACCTCTTTGGTATGAAGCATGATTGTGCTGTTGACAAAGATGCCCCAGAAAGACATATTGTTTTTGTGTTGTGCGCTTGTCTTTGTCCCTGAGTCATATTGGTGGAGTTATTTCTTCAAAGTAAGCTTGATGACATGAAAGCTAAATGGAAGTTTATAATTTTGTTACATTTTAAACATGCATAGTTTGAGACATGATCAGGGCAACTTTTGAGTAAACTGTAAATATTAAGAAGTAAGAATAAAAAGACAGAAAGGAAAATCTATTTGTGCTTCTGTTATTGAGTTACTGACTTCAGGTACTAATAAATGGTTTCTTTCACATTTTCTTCAAAATTAAAACACAACAGGTATGTGTTTTCAAATTGAACACAGGGCATGTTGTTTTAGTATTCATGTGTCCGTTCACATTCATGTGGTTGAAAGTGCAATGTCCTGAATGTGGGATCAGGAGCCAATCTTTCATAGGAGAATTTCTCAAAATAAAATTAGGTCAGACATGTCTTTTTGCTTCAAAGTACAAACACTCAGATGGGGTGTGTCAGATTCTTCCCATAGAGCTTTTATAAAACAGAAAGATTGATCAAAATCATTTCTGGAAGGAAACAGATCAATGTAATTTGACTGAGTGGTAATACACCATCCATGAAGCATATGCCTTACAAGAGTGCATTAGACATGTGTTCCAAAGCAAGTAATAAGATTTTGGGTCTTTCTTTTGCTTGCTTCTCTCTTTTTTTTCTTCACTCATTCTGTCCTTGATTAATAGTTTGTCAGCTGTTCTGATTCTTTTGCTTTCAGCCAAAATTTAGATGAAACTAAGCAATCAGCTACCTCCTATAGGTTGTGAGGGCAAATAAGGGCACGTAATATTGAAATTACCCAAAGCAGCATCCTTCTGCTCATGGAAAAAAAAATGCCTCA
>VJOZ01034333.1:1431-16253 GCA_009801055.1 Stichopus horrens
CAAATCAGAGATGGAGAAGATATTTACTAAAAATAAAAAATATCGGATCGTAATCCGATCCGATGTCGTTGTAGTGTGAACACGCCTTAAGTGGAGCACCACAATCGGTGGGTGTGGAGCATGCCAGAAAATTTATGGTTGAAACTTATCCTCCCTAGATTGCCAGAAATCACTCTTCACCGTGACAGTCTCTTCATACTGTTTCTGGAAATTGTGCTGTCAGCACTTTTTGGGCAAAACAGCCTTCTCCTTAAAATGGAAAGTATTTTGCAACTTTCACTCAAACCCATCAGAACTGAATATCACAAAGGTTGTTTTAAGAAGGGTGGGTTCAAGAGACTATGTGGGCCCTGAGGTTTATTTAGATTGTCGTCCATTCTTTTTCTTTAAATTCTTCTTCGTCTACCTTCAATTTTCTCCCACCCCAGGCCATGCAAGGAGGTGGCTGACCCCCCCTGCCACAATTGTCCCACCACTGTTCAGAACTCATTGAAAGATCATCATTATCTGATTACATCGTTGCTGTATAGTGGTAGCACCTGTGAAGTTTGTGGGTCGATGTGCTTTCCAGGAGTGAGCTAGCTTTGAGACAAAGTGCTTTCAGGCAGCCCTCTGGATATTCACCTGGAGGTCAATAATGAGAAAAGGAAGAGTGAGTCTGGAAAAACCCCTTGAAGATTTTCCTAAACTAAAGTGATGCTAATTTTGCATATTGTTGATATGGCAAACAAAAAAAAGGGGGGGGGGAACTTGAGTGAGCCCAGGAAAAACTTCCCCTTGTATCTATGCCTGTTAGGGATCCATTTGTACTGAACCTGTTTCTCGGTTTGAATACTGTGAAAGCTTAGTTATGGCTTTATGGAATACTTGGAAAATTTCCTATCCTCAAGTTTTATATTAACCAGTTAATTCGCCGAACTGAAGTATCGTAACTTACATCCCACAGTAGAATTAATTTTTAGTAAATTTCCACTTAACACTAGAAAAATAATACCCTGTAAATATTTAAACAAAACTATGCTATGACTTTCTTTTTCTTCTCTTTTTGAAGCAAATGCATTTTAAAGGCACTGTCTTTATCTTACAATTATTGTATTCTTTCCTAACAAGTCCTGCTCAAAAATGTTTTATCCCCCTCACTTCCCACTGCAGTCATATCTGACTCAAAATTCTAGTCAAATAAACCCTGCATGCAAAGCCTCTTAGGTTGATTAGTCTGATTTTTTGAAATAGAGGGAGGAGGGGTTGCATTGGCTTGGATTGCAATATTTCAATGGAGAAAAAAAGTGCAACCCATCTGGTCCTTGTAGAGACAGACAATAAAAATGGAGAAAAATACTCCTGGGTTCTACTCACTTGATCAACATGCAATTTAAAGACAAAGGTGTGAAATATCTGAAAGATAATATGGGTAGAATGTATACTGTGCGAGGTGGTATTGTTGGATGGTTAGGAGTTATTTGAATTAGTTTTGTGCATATATTACAGGACGTGTATCCATCTTATGCAGCAGTGTGCACAAGACGCGTCATATGCAGTCAGCTGGTTAGTACAATGCATTGTTGTAGAGTGGAAACGTAGACACACTAACTTACAGTTAGTAGTGTTTTTTTTCACCAGGATCAGATATGATGATGTTTGTAAACCATATCTGGTTTACAATGACAAAGGAATGAAGAAGAGCACAAAGAGAAAGGCTATGATATCCTGAAAGGAGTAACTGCTGATGTCTGGAAAGCAGTAGTTGTTTCAAAGACCCTAGTGATTTGACCTGTGCCATACTATTGTTTCAGATTCAGTATTCTACTCAATTCAGATTCTGCCAAAAAAAAAAAAAAAAAAGAGTTTGAACTGTACTTATCTCAGGAACTTTTTGATATAATTTTAAAACCTCTGCAGGAGTTGTTGTTAGCTAATTTACAGCTTTACAATCCTTGAAGGTCTCAGAATGAATGTGAACGAATGGTCATTGAATTGTACAAATAGAGTATATAGAATTTTTGGCTAGACCAATTAGGGCTAAATTTACACAAACCTAGCTATTACAGTGCTACTGTATAGCATTATAACTTGAGCCACTTAACCTAACTTTACTGTACGCAGAATGAAAATTGATCCATTGCCTGCCAGTCAAATTGCTACCTGTATTTCATAAGTCTTTTTTTTTTCATTTTCATACCTATTGCTTCATGGATTTGCTTTATTTGGAAGGTCACTAATTCCACTGGATCCAGTTTTATAGTGGTAGTTTGCATTTGAACACTTTGTCATTTCATTATGTCCATGTAGTTTGCAATATGCTGACACAAAAGTACCATAAAACTAAGAAATGTATGTACCTTTGTCCCTGCTTGTGAATGTTAATTAGTGAGGCAGACATTCACTTGAGAAACACCTGTATTCCTCATTTACTGTACTCAGGAATGAATGTTCGTCAGTGCGAAAAAGTGCATGCCTACATAGATAGCATAAGATACATGTCTTATTTTGTTTATTAACATAAAATGTAAGTGTTTTCTGACAACTGTGTTTTAAATATCTTTTCTTTTTTTGTCATTTCATGAAAAGGATAACAAGTAGTTTGATCATCCTAATAAACTGAAAAGCCAAAAACAAAAAGGAAATGGCCACCCGAGATAGATATGATGAGAAGTCGCCTCTCCTCCAACCAGAGTCCGACAGTAATCGTAGTCGTAGCCCTGGTGGTGGTATCCAGAATCCCGAAGTTTCTGTTATTGATAGCCATCAGTGCACGTAAGTTTCACTGCCTGGACACTGTTCATGGCGCCAGGCTTTCCTCAAGGTTTAATTGTGAAGGTTGGGGGGATAATTTTCTTATAAGTAATGGTACAATTTGTTTTGATAAGACTGCCTGATATGTCTTTACTTAATATTTGCATGTGTCACGTCAAAAGTGACATAGGTTTGAAATGCCTGAAGGGGTCACTCTTTTTACACTATCCATGTTATTATAATTCAGGTAAAGAATTTTGCCCTAATTTATGTCCTCAAGATATTATCTACATGTCTCAAGTTTTTTTTTAACATTCTCAGAAATTTAGAATGCTTGATGAATTTAATGAAAGCTAACATCGGTACTGGACTTTTGGGCCTTCCTTATGCTGTGCAACATGCTGGAATAATTGTAAGTTTAAAGGCTTTTTCTCCACTAAATGTGTACATACCCTCTATTCAGTTTCATTTGTGTAGCTTCCTGGATGATAAACTATGGTTCCTCGCCTGTAATAGTCACTGAAATTTATTGAGGATGCAACAAAGAGTAATGTTGTACTTAATTAGCCTTATAGTGATTTTGAATGACCTTTGACCCACAATCTAGTCTACAGAAACTGAGTCATTAAAATGAGGACACTTCACTCCACCTCATAGCACTCTGAACATTTATCAAAGAGAGTAGGCAAATCTTATCGGTTTTCATCAATGATCACAAGTGCATATTATCCTTGATAAGTCTTCAGGCTTCCTGATACTGAATCATTAAAATTTTAACTTGTCTGGTGAACTGAAGTGAATTTATCAACAGTGACCTCAAAGTTAACATTTTTTTTTACGTTTCAGCATTATGGCATGGTTTTGCCTGACAATGATTTTGTTAAGTCTTTTTTTAACCCATCTGTAATTAAGGCAAGTACTAAATTGTATCCCATCCTTTGTCTTTCATATCTGTTTATTGCAGACAGTTTTTCTTATACAATTTTATGATTACTCCCCACAAAAGCTTAGTAAAATAACAAGTTCTCTTCAAATTCATACTCTGGACTGTTTGTAAGCATAAAAACTGGTGTGAAAGTGAAAGAGCAACTTGTCCACCAGTCAATTATTTATCATGAAGTTGTTGACCAGTTCGTCACATGAAACCAATATATTCATTGTCGATGATGAAAGACAGCTTTGCTTAGCTATTTGTCCTTAATCTTGTGAGGTGTCATTTTCCTTGTCAAACAGGGAGTGCCTCTTAAGACAAACAAACTGAAGGTTCACTTCCTTTCAAAGTTTCCTTCTTAAAGCTGTTACCACTTTTGATATATATAGGAGTCAGATATGTAATGTGGCAACTCCAGTGTTGTTTGCCGCATGGGGAGGGCAGATATGCAGCAAACATTTCTAGGATGCATGCAATACAAACGATGGAATTACACAGGGAATATGAAAAAAAAAACGAAGAAGCAAAGACACAAGGGGAGTAATTGTGTTTGATTCCTAAAGTGAAACCAGGAGGAATCAATGCGATAGTGACTAATGCATGCGGGGAGGCTGTGTGTTTGTGTGGGTGTGTGTATTTGGGTGTACACAAGTGTTTGTGTGTGTGATAACCTGTAAGTAAGTGCCATATCTCAAGGTGGGAATTTAGCTTGAGTTAAAAATGGCAGAAAGGTAGGTAGCTATTGATGATCCTCATCGTGAACTTGAGGTTTATTTGCATCATCAGCGGTCAAGAGTCTGGTAATCTTGTAAACAGTATACCTCCAGTTTCAAATGTGGTATTCAGAGACAGTCCACAATGAGCAGATGATATCCTTTGTTCTGTGTGGAGGTTTTAGGTCATGTTAAGTCTGCCAAGACTTTCAACATGACCTAAACTGTTGGTAAAGACTGCCAAGGTGTGAAAGTGAAAATGAATTTCAAACTTTGTTAGTTGGTCACCCATGGGCGGTAGATAGTTGGAATATGATTTCGTGATGATCAAATGTCATGTGAAGTCATGCCAAACACTTTCGGTCATCTTGTAAAGGCACACTAATTCATGGCTTTTTTTTTTCTGTTGTTACACCATAAGCTGCTAAGTATTCCATTGTGTAGTCAGTACTCAGTACTTGAAATGTCAGCAACATGCAGACCTGGGGAAAAAAAATCTTATCCAGTGTCATAATTTTTATGATTCTTTATCTCTGTGTGCCTCTTTCATTTACAGCTAGGACCACTCAGCCTGATTGTTATGTCAGTCATTTGCATATCGTGTATGCTTCAGCTGGTCGGCACCAGTAAGAGACTCTGCCAGCAGTAAGTAAACTGTAGGTGGGTGAGCTCCAGTAGTGGGGGGGGTGAGTGGTAGAGGGAAGGAATGGACATTTAAGTTTGTATCGGTTTATGCTCTATACAGAACTCATAACAAACAGTCAAAATGTTGACAGATCTACATTTGAATCTCACTGTGTATCAGTATCGTGAGTGAGCTGTTGCTGTGTCTGCGAAAAACAAAGTAATCTGGGTGGGGGGTTAAGGGGTTTGGGATTATGGGGTGGGGGAAGAACAGATAGAGTGGTCAGTCAGGGTAAGAAGCCCATTGTGTCTCTTTATTCTCTAAAGGTGAAGAAATGCAGAGGGAAACAGTATCATTTGTCAAATCCCACATCAGATAGTTTGCCCTTTATTTTATTCAAATACATCAAACCTTGGACAAGTACGGGGAGTTTAGCAAAATTTCAAGGGGGGGAGGGGGTTTTGAAATAGGAACAAATGAGTCCTATGGGATGATTATGCTCCCAGATCCTGTATTATCCTGACCTATTCTCCCTACCCTTCTCTTTTCATTATAATTTAATGTCAGCTTGGGGTTATTTTTTTTTGTCATATCATGATGACTAACATGGTTTCATTGCCTATTGTCTGAAGAATGTTGTAATAACAATCATAGTGGACATCCACTTCAGAATCAACTCAAACCTGAGGTGAAGCTTGTATAAAAAAAAATTGACCACCAAACATGAATATCAAACAAAGGCAGTTGAACTTGAGGAGGGCTCAGAAACTTCTATCCTACTCGTATGTAACTTCTTAGGTTTTCATTACATTAATTTCTCTCCGGAATATGGATATCAAATTATACTTGCCAAAGGAAAATTTCAAATGCCACCCTTGTAATGAGTACAACCATTACATTTACCTTCATTTACTTGAAATTGCATTTCACCCTTCTTTAGAGTTCTTTTGTCTCATACATCATTCTGTTTGTTACTTATTTTTTGGGGGATCAAAAATCTCTTTGCTTTAATATCCTGACAATGGCCTTGTTAAATGCTGTTCAAATAGGGACACAAAAGGGTGGTGTAGATGTTCTTATTGCAGTGTTTTTGGATGTGCATACTGTCATGTCCTCCCTTGTTTGTACGAGTGGACAAGAGGTTTTATGGAGTTGGAGGGAACTTCGAGGGAACTTCCTGTTACTATGATAAAAACGACCCTGTAGATAACTGTAAGAGAAAGTAGAAAACTTAATGACTTAGATATTGTCATCAGTTACCATTGCATTGTACTTGATTTAGCATTTTATCAGTTAGATTGGTCATTTGTTTTTCTCTGAAGGGATACATCCAAGAGACTAGACTATGCAGACGTTGCCAGAGAAGCCATAAACAACGGTGGAATACAACGTATCCATGGATACGGCTACATTGGAAGGTATTAAAATTGAGAGGAGTGCTATTGATGAATACATCAGATTATTTTATAAGATGCTGTATGCTTTCTGTCGTGTTGTAGACACCGATAAAAACGAAAGAGTACGAAAAGTGGGAAAGAATGTCAGAAAGTTTCTGTCCTGTCTTTACAGATTTTCTATTGTTCACTTTGGGATCCAATTTGGGTAGATGCAGCAAACAGGGTCCTAACTTTACCGTTGTTCGTCCTAAATAAGCATCCCCTCCCTGCAGAAAGGAAAACTCTCTGCGTTGCTCTGTTACAAATTTACACACCAACAATGGACAGAGGTCTTCCATGAAACAGCTGGGTGTCCAACTTGTCCTTCATTTATAGACAAACTGTCCCCACAAATTACTGTCGTTTGTGATCATGTATTTCTGGGGAATTTCCCTCCAGTTTTATTTTACCTTTTAGCCAATTACAGGAGTGGCTTTGCCGTGTGTCTCTTCGATACACATTAACCGGATCTTCTATCTCTGCCTGGGACAAGTGATATTAATTTTCAATCTATTTATAAATTTGTAATGATTTGACATCCATGTTATACCCAGGCACATGAGTGGCACTGTTGGCAAACCAGTTCTTTTACATTCTCTATTTTGCATTCATGTTTAACTTGTGGAAGCTTTTACTTCCTTGTTGTGAAAGATATTTTCTTTTTTTTTTGTAAATTTAGGATTTGTGTTAACAAAATGATGCCCAAGAAATGGCCCTTTTGAAAAATGCAATGTCCCTATTTCATTTATTAGGATAAATATGGTATCCAGTACTTTTGTTGGCTTCCATTCTACTTACATTTTACTGTGTAATAGAACCAGTTACAAGGATATGACCTTCTCTTGTTCACAAGGTCACAGATGTTAATGGTCTAATGCTTCCATGCGAGAAAAAATTTTAAGTGCAGCAGTACGTACTCAAAAATATTTGGATGCACTGAGTAACAAGTTAAAAGAGTTTGAGAGGTAGCCATAAATGTGTTTCAATTTATTGAAGAAGTTAAGACATTATTTAAATGTTAGCATTTGCCTAAAATTATGACTTTTCTCATATTTTTCTAAACAACTTTTGATCTTACATGCTCAAGGCCTGAGAACCCTCCAGGTCTTTCCTACAATTTTATTCCTTAACTTACAAATTCTTGATACTTTATTTTTCCTTTGTCCTTTTTCAGTCATATTGTCAACGCCTTTCTCTTGATCACTCAACTGGGATTTTGTTGTGTTTATTTCATTTTTATGGCAGACAATGTGCAAGAGGTGAGTGAAAAATTACTCACTAAAGATATGCCTTTCTATGTGAAGTGAGATTTGTCACATTTAATGGAACATTGCTATGATTGAATCCTTGAAGGGATATTTTTGTGAAGGTTCTTGTTCAACCTTTTGTGACATTTGAGCGGTTTTTCAGCCTCGTAATTATCTGTCACAAAATGCCATTAATTGAAATGGAAAAATTTGAACTTCAACATCATGAAATAATTGTAATTTGACTGTTCATTCCATAACATTTTGTTTTCTCTCTCTATTTACTTCACATTGTTGTCTTGATCTTACAAGATTTTAAGGTTAATGTTAATTTTTTTTTTTTCTCGAGGATTTAAAGAAATTGTATTTGAAGATGGTGACAACAAAAATGTAGATACAACATTGAAAGGGGCATATTGCAGGAGTAGTTAAGTTGTGAACCATGAATTACAATTGGCGATCCTGCACCCTGCTATCGCAGTACCTGGTGCAAATTCCAGTTTGTGGGCATAAACAGTATTCCTATGTTGTTTGGCCTTCATTGATATGGTAGCCACCCAGCTGACAATGAAAGCCGTTTGTGCAAATATTGACACTGTTCCAATCTACTTTCAATTTGAAAAATTCCATTCGCTCAATTTTCTAGGAATAGNNCTAAAAAAAAAAAAATGATTTTTTTTTAATTTCCATTGTGGTATGAACTATTCACTGTAGATTATCTGTTGACTTCCACCCTTTTCCAAAGTAATGTATATATACTCAGCATATTATGTATTCATAAGTCTTATTATTTATCAATAAATGATATTGAATATTGATAGATCATGTTGTATATCCATAGTTTATATTGTATATTCATTGATCATATCGTATATCCATAGTTCAGCTGTTTGACATATGACTGTTTGCTGTTGTTTAGAGTTATATATCTTGAGAAAAACAGATATGTAGTGTGTGATTGGTGCGCATACTGTTGGGTGACATTTGCATGTTTTTAACAGTGGCCAGATAAAAATGCAGACTCACTGAAAGTTTAGTGTAGTTAAAAAATTGTGGCTATAGAAATTTCAATAAAAATTAATGATGTAAAGTCCTTAAACCAATTGCCCTGTGCAGTCACAGTTTCCTACAGTGTATATGTGTCGTGAGACTTAAAAAAAATACAACCAAAGCCCTTTTCAAAAACATTTTGAACCCGATCTGAATGAGGGAATCTCAGAGAGATGTCATGTGTAGGTGAAGTGCTAAATTTCGATTGTCTTCAGTGGTAGGTCAAAGGTCAATTGAGGACACACAGGCTAAATATGTATCATTTTGAATTTTAGTAACAGCTAATGCATTAGTATTTTTTTCTCTTTTTTATCTTAACTTTGCAACTGATTAAAGAAGCCTTTTGTCAAACTTTAAAGTTTTTCTCTCATTTTTTTCCCTTTTTCGATAGATTTACTATGAATATTATGGAAGCGCCGTTCCAGATGTGAAGCTTTTCGTACTCATGCTCTTCGTGCCCGTCGTGCTCATTTGCTTTATACGGAATCTTGACGAGCTGGCACCGCTATCCATAATCGCCATCATACTCACCATTGTCGGGATTGGTTTCATCTATGAGGTATGTTTCAATTTTATGTGATGGACAACCCTCTACTCCTCCCTCGTTCCTTTCACTTGCCTCTCTTTCAGCATTTTTAAATTTACTAAGTGTTATCAAGATTGGTCCTCACTCTGCAAATGTTGTTCTGCTGAATGTGTCCCCCAACTCTTCCCGTCTTTCATTGGAATAAAAAAGTAAATATAGGGTAACCCCCTTTCCTAGTTATGAGTACAAATGTATAAGCATCAGTTTTGCCTCTAGCAGGTTATTTGCTCCCAGACAACAAGGATTGTGATACTGTATATCAAACTTCCATGATGGAATTTGTCTTGCAAAATGTATTTACACCAGTTTGCAGGACTTAGTTCTCTGGGACCAAAATCTGTGAAACTCTTTTAGGTGAGAAATGTTTCACATGTTCATGTCATTATCATTTTTTTTACAATTTTTTCCAAGAGCCATAATAACAGAGAGTGGTCATTGTGATGATGCAAATTGGGTTTAGTCTTACGTTTTTACATACTTTTGAGATAATTTTGGCATGTAATTACAAGGATACCTGACCTTTGTCAAGAATTCAGCCATTTTAAAAACCTGACTTTACACAGATATTTGTGTCACAGTCGTCTTATGAGTCATCAAGGTTCGCATTTTGCAGTGTGACACAATGGAACATAAGATTTGCTTCCCAAAAACACACGTACATGTAATTCCCAAGATAAATGTACCAAGTTATGTTAATCATTTGAAAAACTGCTTTCTATTGTCTCACTTTTGTAGACCAATGCAAGTATCCACTTGAAGGTCTTAAATGCTTTCTTTGTTTTATGTTGTATGATGTGACCATTACATTGTCTTCAAGATGTCAGTGTTTACAAACATAGATCTTTGCTTTCTATTCCAGCATTTTGTAACCAGTCTTATTGACGAGGGCCCGGCAAATGTAACTTTTGTCACTGATGATTTTTGGAAAAACTACCCTTACTTTTTTGGATCATCTATTTATGCATTCGAAGGGATTGGAGTGGTAAGTCAACAGAAGATCACTGAGCTCTTTCTGACAGGAAGATGTTTCTTAGGTTTGTCAGTCCATGAAACATGAATTCAAAACACTAAATATCTGTGATATAATTTCTCCTCTACCCCTAACCAGTTAAGGCAGGCTATCTCAATTGTCCTCATGTGCCTGCCACAAGCATTGTGCAACGTGGTATGTGGTGGCATGCAAAAAAGCACTAGAAAAATATTGAAAAAAAAAAAATGAAACACACCACAAACATGTTGGGAAGAACTGTTCCGTTTCAAAGTAAGGCAACGAAATCTGTTACTTCCAGATATTTAAATGGTATCAGTTGAGGGGGACACCTCCTCAAACCCCTCTCCCGGGACGACGATGAGTGGCGCATTATATCAACATAACTATGCCATGTTGCACTTTATGAAACTTAATTGACGAAACCTGAGCAAGGGCATTCTCACTGGTCATCTTCAACACACAGACACAGAACTTTGTGATTCCATAACAAGAATAGTTCATACCATCCCAAATCTCCTGTCACAAATGGAGGATATTCGATAGCGATCACATAAGGCATTTTCTTTTAGAAGCAACACCTACTTTATCCACAAAAATGTTTACATTGTTATGCATTGGACATTAAAAAAACACTGAAAAAAAAAACCTCATGCATGATTCGTAGTCGTGGCACAATGATGATTTAATTTTGGGAAAAAATGTAACCATTACCTTAAGGAGGGAACGTGGACAGATCTCAGAATTGTGCAATGTCATCATCGGTGTTTATCTTTTTGTCATACCCGATGTTTTTGCTTTATGTATTGATAACTGTTATAAGGTTTGTGATACTGCACAAAACATTTAATTAAAACTTGGAGTGCATAATCGAAGTCACGATGGATTCCAGCATTTCCGGTTTCCTTCTTTTTATCTCGTAGGTTCTTCCAATGGAGGTTAAAATGAAGAATCCCGAAGATTTCACCAAGGTGTTGGTGGTTGGTATGATCCTGGTAACAATCCTTTACACCTCTATGGGGTTTCTCGGCTATCTGACCTTCGGAGAAACTGTCAAAGAAACCATTACTCTCAGTCTTCCTACTTCAGGGTGAGATTGCTTATCTCTCTCTAAACTTCTCTTCAAATTAAGACATATTTTATCAAATAAGTGAATTTGTGACTTATTTGGTGTCCATTTATCACTGACAAACAAACCCAAGTATAAAATCAGATTTTGTATTGCTTTTGTCACATATCTGAATAGTAAAAGCCCTGTAATTCCCGACTTTTTTTTTAACATTAACTGTCAGGACTGCCTACAAGCACAACAAATGTGATGAATATGAAGGGGAGGTTGGGGTGAGAGGGGGTTGGGGTTAGAGGGGAACACCAAAAGGTGTGGGTGATAAAATAATTTACCCTTTGTACAAACATCAGTTTACATGTTTTACAATATCGAAGCTCAAGATGAATGCATATTGATTTTGGAACATATCTGTCCATCTGTGTGTGTGTGTCTGTGTGTTTTGTTTTGTCCTTGCTTTGCACCCACTTAAATTATCCCATCTTTGACTGTACCAGGGTGATGAAAATGTGGGGATGCAGTTGGGGAAATTGCAGTGGGTGATTCACAAAGGAATATTTTGTTCCATTGGTCCTAGAAAGTTGCAGGTAAATTTTCCTGCATTACATATATAGGTTTGGTATGGGACTCATTTGCATAAGTAACACCTCTCCTGATGAACGTTGAAAATGTGAAGGAAGAAATTCAGGGAATAATTCATCCAGTATCGCATCTCATNNTTTCGCAACAAAGTACCCAAAAAACCTGAAAATTTGCCATGCAAATTTCGAAAGGTAAATTATTCCCTGAAATTGCAGTCACTTCTACTGACGTATCGCAGAGTATGCGTGATGGTATTGTGCAATAAGCTTTTGTTGCTGGGAAACTTCTGTTCCTAGGAATGCATGAACTTTTGCCGCTTTTTGTTGTGTGTTTTCCCAGGATGATGTTACATGAAACTGTTGTTATAGCAACACTTAGTGAAAATGTCAATGATCATAAATCAGTTGTCTCAAGTCTGCACTCAACTCTGGTATGAGATGTCAGTCACATTTTACATGTGTTTCGGTTGCGCTGGTGAGCCGTGATTTAGTCGAATTAAAAAGATGAACACACAAAGTATGGAGACATGTAACAAACACTGTACAACACCATACATCATACAAGAAGGTAAGGGACAAGTTGAAATGGTTGGTTGGTGGGGTAGGTGATCAAAAGATGTATCACCTTTAAAGGGAAATAGGGTATTTAGAATACACCAACATGGCATACAAAGGGAAACAGCTTTACCCATCATTCAATCTGATCAATCAACATCCAAAAAAGCTTCCTCTCCTCAAATCATTATGCATGTGATGANNTTATTGTTGAGCAACAAATAACTTCCTTATTTCCCTTTAGTGATGTACTCTTGTCGGTTTGATTTTCAATTGACCAGAATCTTTACAGCTGTGAAGCTGATGTTCGTGGCAGCCATATTTGTTACCTACGCGGTACAGTTCTATGTACCAGCTTACATAGTGTGGCCTTTCTTCAAGGGGAGAATCCCCGGAAGATTTCACGATGTAGGAAACTACGTGTTTCGTGCCTCTTTGGTAGGCTTCACCAGTAAGTGCTTAAATGGTTTTTCTTATTGTGACTGTCACTTTACAGTTTATGAAAGTGATTCCGTAGTTTTTGGGTGGCATATCGACGAATTCTCTGTAGTAACAACAGAGTAATGCTTTGACAATGCTTGAAATGTTTGCAACTTGGACTGGAGTACCCAAAGTCCATAAACTGAGACCGTGGTTACCTCAGTCCATAGTCGCTGAGGTATCCAAAACGATAACTTCTGTTAGGCTACGAGTTTGTCATGAAATCATGAAATGCTTTTTTGTATGTTGATACAACTCCATGTATCTTATATACAGGCATGTCAACAGAGTTTTTGTTGGTGAAAAAGACGAATTTTGTCACTCATACAATGTGCTTGTAAAAGTTTGGATTCAAGTAAAGATTTCATCTTGAAAAATTCCAAATTTTTCAAAAAAGTTTCAAAAATTTCTAATTTGAAAAGAAGTTCTAACATCATCGTTTGGGTACCTCGTGCAAACACTACTTGACAGTTACCACTAATTCAAACTATCTGTGTACTGGTTGGAGGGGGGGGTGGTGGAGGGAAAGAAATGGAATATGACCCTGTCAGGTATTCTTTTACCCAGGAGGACCATCCAAATTTAGTTGCTTAAATGCTGCTTAATGCCTTCTGTCTCAACCGGTCCTTGAGAAATTCATTTCCACAATCTGTCTGCAATGCCCTTTCTGTGCAATAGCTAAGATGACTGATGCAGTTTGGTAAATTCCTCTACTTCATAAATTGTAGTCACTTCATCGAAAAGCATTTTTACTGCTTTTTCCTTGACACTGTATGAACAGAAGCTATGATAAAAGAAATACACTAAATGCTTTCAATAATGATAGACGATTTTGTAAACTTGAATCCGACCAATTTAGTTTTACCTTTCCTACTTTGTAGAAATGTTGATCCATGTAATTGGTAGGTATTTCATGTAAGTCATCCTGAAACTGACTTGAGTAGACACCTGCTAATCCTATTCAGTAGAGGCTGTTCAGTCAATTCATTTCCCTTTCGATGTCTCTTCATCGGAGTTTGAGGTTGGCTTGCATGAAGTGAAGTGTACCATGTTATGAACATACATATTGGTTAACCAATTATTTGTGTCCATGTGTGACCAGCAAGATCGTAAGATGTGTCTGTGTGGTCTATGACATATCCGAAAAACTTTTTAGGGGTACAGGACATCCTCTTTTTGAGGGTCTGAAAGAGCACATGCATTGGCCATTATTCCCTCAAGTTTGAAACATGCAGTGAAATATCTTTACTGTTTGATGATGCTATTGTTTCATTCCAATTAGTGATATTAGCTGTGAGCATCCCACAACTGGCTAACTTCATCACCTTGATCGGGGCATTCTCCAGCAGTGCTCTGGCAATCATTCTCCCGCCTCTCTTTGAGGAGATAGTTCGCTGTGCAGATGGATACCGTGGTTGCAACTTGGTGCGTCTCCTCAAGAACTCTTTGGTGTTTTTTCTCGGTTTAGTTGGGATGGTTATGGGCACCTACGTGGCCATCCTCAGCATCATCGAAGACTTCCAGAAAAATTCTTGAACATTAGAAACAGCTAAACATACGGCATGCAGTGGGTACCAAGCTATGTTCAGAATTGTTTGGACGATCGACGATGCCAATGTGGAGCAAAGTGGTGTGACAGATATCCATGTGTCATGCTCGGATGCAACTTATCCTGTACCCGGCCAGGATTTAGTCCTTCACCAGATCTAAAAGAGAGCTAAGAGATGCAGAAAGTCTCTTCTTATGGCTAGTTGAATTAGAACGAACTGATATTTATCTCAAGATGTATCAAAGTTTACCACTACTATAATACATTTATGCAGAACTTACT
>VJOZ01034385.1:0-13377 GCA_009801055.1 Stichopus horrens
CAGGTACGCTTATTTACACGAAAACTTCCGTGTGAATAGCCACAACGTTAATCATTTGATACAACTTTGGCGTACGTACCTCCTCATTCATCCTCCTCCCACCCCCCTTCTTCGGTGCTAACACTCCCTTATCACAATATCAGTGGAATGGAGTGATGCAGGGAGGTAACATCCCATTCCTAGAGGGTGTTTGACTAGGCCTAACATCTTTTTATTGAAATGACACCCAGATACAGGTGTCACTTCGTCACTGTTAGTGTTACTGGCTAGGCTATCTAAATTAAATAACCTCTCTTGACTTCTGCGATTGTCGAGAATTTTGCTATATATGTAGGTCCAGGCTAGGCTATACACAACGTTTGGAAACTGATAGCGACTCGGCCTCCTTACTAAGTTAGGCTAACCAGGGAGTTGCTAGAGACTCCCTGGGCTAACAAGTAACAGTTACACTAAGGTAGTACCTAACATCATTATTTGTAGACAAGTAATGCCGTAGCCCGTAGGCTACCTGTCCACCGTGACCTAAACTTACTAACGGTAATGGGCAGCTACATGTTAGTCGAGCTTTCGAAGGCGGAGCCTCAACGAGTCAACTGCACCCTACCGAGACAATGGGAGGAGCGTCGACTTCGATACTTACCCAGTCCCTTGAGTTGATTGGGAGCTTGACAAACGAACGATCGGGTTCAAAACCAGTTTGCGATGATGAAAAAACTGCCTCGATTGCAAGCTTGCACTGTGTCCGAGGCCCAATTGGAAGAACCTCGTAGCCATTGAAACGTTTTCGTCCCTTCCACTGAAAAAAAAAAAAACTTGTCTGACAAATCGATGCAGTGTAACTTATGTACGCAATTTGTCTAAGTTACTCTCTTGGGTATAGGCAAGTCGCATGTCATCCCCAAAATTGAAGTAGAAACTTTGCGCTAAGTCAGATCAGAAAGTGCAGGCCTTTAGTTTTGTTATTGGATGTGTACAAACTGTTGCCGCTTGCATGTACCAGATGCAGACGACACGCGATTGTTCATTGCACACGTACGTACGTACCAGGATAAAAGCAACGAATATTATCCTGTATAAGTTTCAAGGGAAAAAAACATAATAATACGGTAGCGTATACACGCCATCTTTATCGCTTGAAGAATAGTACGTAGATAATGAGGCTGTGTTCCTGCCTTAGCTGTACAGCAAGTGCCATACATAATCACAGGATTTCTTGAAACGGAATCCCGAAATACCCAAGTTTTAAACTCGGTTGTAAGTGGGAGGGGGGATACGTTACTGCCATTAATTAAAGAAATTGAACGGATGGGATAAACATTCATCATATGTGCACGATGTGCTGCACAATTCGCTAGTCAGTAGGTAGGTGGACAACGAAATGTGTGGTTAAAAGCTGCCCCGGCCCCACGCGACTACATGTGTAGAAGAATGCATTTGGCTTGGTATGGATAATTCAGAAGAAAAACCAGGACCTTATCCAGGTGAGCTTAGGGGGTTCTGAGGACACCCCCCTCCCACCTAATAAGATCTGGAGTTCCGCCCAGCCTTTGATAGTAAGCCTGTGTTAGAGACATGTATAATTTTTAATTTGTCGGCCGGTCATATCATTGTCAGGAAAAATGCGGCGCCACTTGTGGTAAATTCGAGCAGGCCCCACTGAAAAGAAGCTGCAAAGGGGCCTGAAAACCTAAGTCTCTCATCAGGGGAAGAGAACAGAAGGGGTGAGGTTTGTGAAACACTTATCAATGATGCCAGTAATCACCTATGGCATCATATTGTACTGATGAACACTTAATTAGTACTTTTTGTCGCTAATTTCATAATCAGTAGCTAAAATTGTAAGAAAATTGGTAACTGAATGTCTTCACTGTAATACAGTAAGAGGAAGTTGATGAACTATGCATTTTAGTGTTTGTAGGCACAATGGCATGTACCGGCGTAGTTTTCGCAGCAAAAAAAGTTGTACGACCATAAGCAGGCTAGTGCATGTGTTCTCCCTTAGTTCTCGATTGAATTCCGGAACGATCCTAGTTCACATACTTGTCGACGTCCAACTCACTTGGTCAACTTAAGAAAGGTTCCAAACTCTCCGCGAGTGACCCCGACAAACTGACAAAAAATCATTATCCCTTTCGCATCTTTAGGACAGGGCGCTGCCGGTATACATATTCCATAGCTTTTTGATCTTCCTCTCTCAAAAATCGAGTAGAAGCATACCTATTTAACAGATTTGTGGAAAAATCATCTGAACATGGCAATTTAGTTAGAGAGCTCCCCAGTAAAGGAGAAAACCGTTGATATTTGAATTTCCTTATGTTGTGCCCAGCAAGATAATATTCATGAGTGTATCTTTTATGCCTCTCCTTAAATTTGCAGCTCGTGAATGTTGTTGAATGTTGTTGAAGGTCATTAATTGTCTATCTGCAGAGTCCAGGTAAACATTGACAACATTCGACCTGAACAACATTCCACGTCCAAGCCAGAGGAGGCATAAAAGACATATGCCTACTCATGAATATTGTCTTGCGGGCCACGACCTAATCAAAATTAAAACATTAACGGGTTATTATTATTTTTGTCTTTTCTTGGGCACTAAATTGTCATTGGTAGATAATTTTCTTATCACAAATCTGTTTCTACTCGATGCGGAGAAAGATGTATTTTACAACTCCCTTGACTCCTTTAAATGACGAGGGTGCAGCTAGCCACGAATCAGAAAAGCCAAGTTAATTATAGCAATAATGTCATTGCACTTGACTCAGCTCTAAAGGCTGCCTGTATGTGAAAAATGTATGCTGGATGTTTTTAAAATCTACCGTATCTCAAACCAGATCAATCCGGTTCCAGTTGGCAACCAGCCTCAGCTTTACACACAACCAGCGCCAGCCGGTTACCAAAGTTGCACGCAACTGATTGTACTTTTTCATACCGCCAAGGTTAATTGGAGGCATGCGATCGACGCTGCATGCTGTTGCAAACAACCGCTTTAATAATAGCACTAAACAGCTTTCAACTTGCACTGCGAGCAGATCGATCGGAGTAGCCAGCTACACATATATTTACGTACATTCTGGCGTCTAACGATTTATTACTACGCTAGTTTGTGTCTGGTTGACACCGAGACTTGATCGTTAATAACATCAGTTACAAATCATCGAATCCATCGTTTCGTAGTATTTTTCACGACATTCGAAGCAGAGATGGCTCCAACAAAGGTTCGTTGAATTACTTCAATTATTTTGGACAACGTAGGCCTGACCTTATTTTATTTTTGCTCCCGTAGCGATAAAAGCAAAACTAAAATTGACTCAGTATATGTCTATGTCAAAAGGTAAAAAAATGTTGCTCTAGTATATGGGTTTAACCACAGGTATAATCGAAAGAAAATGTTTACAGCTTTTGATCATAACACTGATAACAGAAAGCGATATCTAGCCGGTACATGGCAGTAGCCTACACTTGCGATTGCCCCAAAGGCCTAATTAGGCTACCTAAAAGTATTCCCCTGTGCTGTTTTGTAAAAGCTCGAGGGTACTAGTTTATCCCGATTAAACTGTCAGTATTTTCACGTCATTGTTTTTCTTTTCGTTTTTTTTTTGTTCTATTCTTATAAGAGGCCACATTGAATTGCTCACAAGAAACAAGTGAAAGGTTTTTTTTTTCTTTAAAACAAAGTAAAGTCGAATTAAGTTACATTGTTTTGTTATGAGTAGGCGGGCCTTTATGCATAAAATTCTTTTTTATTTTTGTTATAATTATATCCAACAGAAGTCTTTATCAGATGTCCCAGCCTCTCAGGGTGTGAAATGTATTCGAATTTCCATGCCTTCGCTGTAGTGTTACGTTTGCAAACTAATCGGGAAAGGACATGAATTTTTTATGGACGCGCACTGCTTCTTTGCTACTAAACTGACATGCGCGGCCCAGCCTTAAAACATATCGCGTCACGTCAATGTACTTTCTTCTCAGTTTGAGAGATGCCCTTGCTAGAAAGAGCTTACGTAGCCAGCACGCACTTCTGAATCTTTCACTTCACTGAGTGAACCTAGGCCGCTCCGGATTCATTCACTCCAAAAACTTTGGCCCTACCCAATAGATTTTTGAAGACCGAATATTGTCCAGAAATTATCCTTAAGTTGACCTCAGAAAACTACCTGTAACTGAGCCCGTAGCTATAGCCAGGAGCGCTGCCGTGCCGCTGAGCAATGTGTATACTTTTTTTTTGTTTATCTACAGACTCAGCAATTGGCCGCACGCCAACGTTTGCCTGGATTGTGATTGGTTCTTGAGCGTGGGCGTGTAATTGACGAAGCCTATGAATGAAGTAACCGCAGAGCTTCTTCAAGTTCGCGCCAATATATACAAAACAGTACGGAATCCTTGAAAGGGCATTGTTGTAATTTACTACTAGTTTGCATTTTAGGATTTTGGCAAATATCCAAGCTTGCGCCGTCGTATGTGACCGTTTTGCACTTTGACTGTAAAACTTGTTTCCCAGTAAAGTGACTAATCCACGATTGTTTGTTTAGGGTATTTTGTATTCCCAAAGCTCTTCATTGTATCTTCTGCAAGCATTTCTTGACCACATGGTACCAGTTTCGACTGGATTTCAGCCAAGTGGGGAATGCCAAGTTAATGCATACTTAATTGGCGGTTGTACGTACGGACATGAGCAATAGTGCTGCAGATAGTATAGTACATTAAATTCTTTAACAAAAAACTTGGCGCTCATAGCCTTAATTTCACAGTGAGCAATTTATCTGATATCATATTTCAATTACTACATAAAATGATAAAATTGCTATGCAAATGAATATTCTGTGGCACTTTTTGCAACATACTGGTTTTCTCTGATTTTCAAACAAAATACGGAAGAAACCTGAAAATTGCCATGCAAATGTTGAAGACAAAGAGTCCCTATAATTGTCTTTGCCCGAAAGTCTATTCTATTGGTCACCCCATATTGACCAATCATGTTTTCACCACATAATTTTTTTTTTCTCAACAGAAATTAAGTCTTATCGAGCGTATGAACAATGGTGAAATAATCATCGGAGATGGAGGATATGTATTTGCTATGGAAAAGAGGGGCTACGTCAAGGCGGGCCCCTGGACCCCTGAAGCAACAGTTGAATATCCTGAAGCAGGTAATTATGATTGCAAGACAGCCAGAGTGCAAAGATACAAATTGATTACGAAGTACTGTATGTGTGTGTTTCATGGCAATTAATTCACCAACTGTAAAAATTAATGAGTGTGCAAAAGCATATGCATTATTGAATACAACTATTGCAATGCAATTCAATAATAAGTTTTTATGACTAGTGAATTGAAGAAAAACCCAGTCATGCAAGTCATTGTTTTCTTTCTTACCACAGTGAGACAGCTTGCCAGGGAATTTTTGAGGGCAGGATCTGATGTAATGCAAGCATTCACCTTTTATGCCAGTGATGACAAACTTGAAAACAGGGGCAACACAGCTCAAGAGACTCACTCTGTAAGTTCATTATGATGATTACACCACATACAAGTTGATGACGGCAGGTCATAAAAATCATTTTGACTATCACTGCGTATCAGTTTTGATCTTTTTTACACCATTGGTCTACATGGTTGGCAATTGGCATGGCGATGTTCAGTGTATTGTCATTCTTTTTTTTTTAAAAAAAAAAGGGTGGTGTCACCAAAACAACGTAATGAAACTTGTCAACTCAATCACCATTAGAGCAGTAAGTGATAAAAGAGCTCGGTGGTCCCAATGGATGGATTACTGTAGGTTTCATCTTCTGCTTTGTACCCTACAGACGACACCATATGGAGATACTTTGTTAGCAACATCCATAATGGCTCCTTGACCTACATCTTAGTTCTGTCATCGTCACCACGGTATCCAGAATTTCCGCTCAACTTGGGTCATGTCTTGGGTCTTACCTACAGCCATCTTTTTGGGTGACAGGTTTTTATGAGGTTGAATATTGTAGTTGCCAGATGCAGGATGCCGGAGGTCAACTATGCAAAACAATCCTTGTCAGCTGGCACCGTCGGGAAAAGAACTTTCACCGGTCATCAGGGCTGCTGTCACCATCTCCCTCTGTGGATCTCTAATGAGTAACTTACTAAAACAAATTATTCATGCTATCTGTTTGTTTTTACAATATTTTCATTTTGCAAATAGTTGCAACTTAGTTTCATCATTCTTTCATTTGCATTTGTTTTTTGTTGTCCGTAAACAGGGAGCGAAGATAAACGATGCTGCTTGCAAGATAGCCCGCGAGGTAGCCAACGAAGGCGATGCATTGGTAGCAGGAGGCATCAGCCAGACCCCAACCTACCTCACCACTCAGGACAAAGCGCAGGTGCAAGAAGTATTCAGAAAGCAGATGAAAGTATTTGTAGAAAACAATGTTGACTTCATGATAGCAGAGGTAAGCGAACTCCGTGGACAATCCCCTGTATAGCTCATTACTACCCCAATATGGCTCAGTCGGTTCTAAAGCTTGTTGGCTACTCTTGTTCTACCATGCATGATAGTATGTAATAAGAATCTAAATGCAATTTTATTTGATGAGGTTTTCTGACAGAGATCCTAGAGGTGAGTTGAGTGCAATATGTGGCATCTCTTTAATATTCAGAACATATTATCCAGCAAAGGGCAGGTGCATTAAGCAAATGGAAAGTAGAAAAATATCAGATGTTGCTGCACAAACCTTACATAGAAACAGCCAGTGTCCCAGCTCAATGAACAGGACAATAGTACCAGCAGATTTTGCTTGAACTGGTTTATAGCAGCCACCCAAGTTTGATAAGCATATGTTAAAGAAACATTGGGTGTGAGTAATAAATTGAAAACTTAAAAACTCGTTCAAAGACGTGACATAGGCAAAGTTGTGGTTTCAACTTAAAGCAACTCAAGACATCAAATTATTCCGGTATAGGACCAGGGAAGATATCAAGTGGCAACTATATCAATGCATTCATGAAATTGAATCCCAAAACAGGCTTTCAGGCATGGGTCGCAATGCAATGCAAACTACCTAGTTATTCAATCTCCTACAGCTCCACCTTACATCTAAACAATACTAGTTGCATCATATCATGCTACCACTAGCCAACTGATTTTTCATCCCTTTTTGCCTCGTTTCAGTATTTTGAACACGTGGAGGAAGCGGTCTGGGCTATAGAGACCATAAAGGAGTTTAACGTGACAGTAGCAGCTAACCTCTGCATTGGACCAGAAGGTGATCTACATGGTGTATCCCCGGGAGACTGTGCTGTCCAGATGGTCAAAGCAGGTGGGTGAATAAAACAATAATAAAAAAAAACAAAAGCCTCTTCTCACTTCAAGAATGATGTCAGTTTTCAATGTTTCTCTCCTTAAAGCAGATAACCAACTCCTCTAGAAGACATATACGGCATGAGAAATGCAGTCATCTTTTCCAAACTGTAGTTCACCTTCCAAATCATTTGCAAAAATCTTTGTAGATCAGGAATATTTAAACTTTCTGCATCAATTTTCATCGCTGCTTGTATGTTTTCGAAATTCTGAATCAACACTTTGTTAACAGTCAAAACTCATTTCAAGAGAAGAGCTCACAATGTAATCATATCGCAGTAAAAAGTTAATCATACATTTTCTCCTACAAATGTTAGGTATCTCAGCTAGTCCCTATCAGGACTACTGCACCAGTATCCCATTCATTGTTTACATGGATATATGTCTTATCTAAACAAACAGGCGCACAAATCGTCGGAGTGAACTGCCACTTTGATCCTCCCACCTGCATCAAGACCGTTCGTTTGATGAAGGAGGGCCTCGATAAGGCCGGATTATCTGCGCATCTGATGGCCCAACCATTAGGCTTTATGACTCCAGATTGTGGAAAGCAAGGGTTCATTGACCTGCCAGAATTTCCTTTTGGTAAGTTCTCCAGAGAATGTTGCATCCTCTAAACTGCCATGCTAGAAGTTCCTGAGGAGACTGTTGTTGATGAGACAGTCCACCTACTATTTAAGTCGACTTAGATTCTACAATCAGCTTTCTGACTTTATGTTGGCTCATTGTGGAGATGAAGCAAAGAAATTGGTGCCAGTTCAACAAACCTTGTACACTTGAGAAATAGGCCTACTCTTCTAAAACATCCTTTTTGCTCAAATACAGAAATATTGAACACAAGTAACTAGGGGATGTAAAACCTTCGAGCACTGCAACAATTGTATCCAACATTCTTGCAGGTGGTGTCAGACAAGCACTGGGTCATAATGTTCGTCCTTTTAACATTCAATTTACACTGTCGATTGCTTTCAGGGTTGGAACCACGAATCATAACCAGGTGGGATGCCCACAAATTTGCAAGAGATGCCTACGACGCAGGAATAAGATACATTGGGGGCTGCTGTGGTTTCGAACCGTACCACATCCGAGCAGTAGCTGAGGAGCTATCAGAGGAAAGAGGTTACAAACCAGCTGGCTCGGAGAAACATGATCCATGGGGTAAAGGACTCCTGTTGCATACCAAACCATGGGTCAGAGCAAGGTAACCTTCTCTATTAGTTTTTGATTCCTTGCCGAAGGCACCAAGCAAGGAATCCATGCAGTGGTGGTGGCATGTGTTTGCATGTGATGCCTTGGCTGGTCACCAGAGGAGAAACTCTGAAAAATATTAACTAAGCTATGTCAGCTGCTGAAAGTTGCTGGAACTTCAAACTCTTAACCTTGGTTGCTCTTGATGATTAGATGATCTCTGTCAGGTTAAAGGGGGGGGCCAAAGTTCACACAAGGTCAGTAGAGGTCGTAGTTTAATAATCTTGTAAACACTGAATCTCCAGAAGGAAAAGTTGATGGAACTTGAAACTCAGTGAATAGCTTGGCCATTGTGAGTAGATCCCTATTGTTTTTCATGGGGGTCAAAGGTCATTTAGGGTCACCAGCCTTCAAGTTGGAAGACCTTGTCAGAAAGATGTATATCAGTGACTGATTTGCTGTAGACATGGTATCTCAAGGAGGATATGGTGAGTAAATTTTAAAATTAGTATGTTGGTTACCCCTTCATCATAAATATATAAGACTTTATGATAGCTTTTTTTGTGGTCAGCAGACAAGTGGGTAGATACTAAATATGCATAATACTGTTTTGAAAGGAAGTGTCACCCTGGCAGCTCACCTACTACCGGAGCAATCCATGAAGAGCTCATTGTGACTGAGGATTACATGAAGCGCTTTTCTTGCTGAAGTTTTGCAACCATTCATAGAGAAAAATGTGTAAGATTATAGACTTGCAGGATAAAATCCAAGAAGAAACATGCCCACAGAATGACCTTAGGTGACCACGGACAACTGTAGAAAATCCAAACCGATCACCAACCTGTATGAATTTAGACTTATGTAGTTAAAGTTTATTGCAGAGCTGTGTTAATGAAGCATCGTTTTTGACTTCCTTCACTCTTTCAGGGCCCGTCGTGAGTACTGGGAAAACCTAAAACCTGCTTCTGGGAGACCGTTGAGTGCTGCCCTCTCTCAGCCTAGCGCATGGGGGGTGACGGCAGGGGACGAAATGCTGAAGCAGCAGACTTCCGCTACCACAGTAGAGGAGTTGAAGGAACTTGTTAAACATAGCCAAAGTGAAAGTTCACAATCGCAGCCTATCCTGACTGAAGGGGGAAACAATTAAAAAGCTGGAGAAGTGAGAGACTGTAATTTGCTTCAAGGGTGGTTAAAGGATGCCATCTGCCTTCAACTTTATTACAAAAGCTGACATGAAGAAAGAAAGACCAAAGTGACTGATTTTACAACTTTTTACAAGTTTCATTGTGAATATACTAAAAGGAGGTTTGGAAAGTGGACCACTGGAAAATTTTAAGATACCCTCTCATTCTGGACATGTTGTCTTCCATGACAGTCAAATATAGTATTCAGTGCTTTGTCAAAGGGAACATACACAGCCTCTCTCTTCAGGACAGCTAGGGTCAGGCCTGGTAACCCACAATCTTAACAACTGTCCTTCTGAACTTGATTCAAACCAGTTGGAAATGATTCTTTATTTTCAAGATCTTTAACCAACAGTGGAATCAATGTAATATTTTTTACTTTTCCTTTGTGGTTAAAAAGGTTTTCAGTATCTCTGACAACAAACATTGTTTATTATGCTGGGGTCACCTTCCACAGACTGTTTGGATAGCTGTATTGAATGGACACCAGACTTTTCACCTTTGACTATAGCTGTCTGTATTGTCCTGGAGTCTTAAGAGTTGGTGAGTTTTGATAAGTCACTAGCCTGCAATAAAGAGAAAATCAAATTTTTCATGAATATGGAACACCAACCCATTTGAGACTTGTCGGATGGAGTAAAACTGAATTCACCTGTAATTTTCCTGTAGTTTCTCTGTTATATTTTGCTGTCGGTTTGACATCGGTTTTAAGAGGATGTTTGTAATTTTGTCCAATGTCCTCTGAGTCACTGTTTGCAAAGATGTTCGACGTTGGATCAGCATCAGCAGAGATGGCCGCCTGACATCATTTGGACAGTTCAGTGTCCATTTAATGACACATCTGCAAAAGGACTGCAATATTTTCTCAAAAAGGGTGTCCCGTAGCACAACATCAGTCCACCGTTGGACTTGCCTTCCATAACTACCTGATCTCAATTTATCAGACTTACCTCTTATAAATAACTTACCTCAATCAATTAATTGGACTAAAAGCCAACGTCCAACCGATGGCAAAATGTTTACAGGGCCGTTGCTACCACCCAGCACAGTTTAGATTACAGTGTATGTGGCATAATTGTCAGTTACTTCTTTGAACTTCAGAACTGGGTATCAATCGGTGGAGAGGTTACTCTGCTACCAGGAAGTATTGCATTAGCATAAAAAATTACTGAGTCATCACTCACATCCTTTCATCCAGCAACATAGAGGGTATACATTGAAGAGGCTTCATTTAAAGGTGCCAAATGTTCGGCGGAGCAAGCCCTAAATCATTTCCTGATCCCGCCAGCAGGAAGTTTCATTTATCAAAGGGGTAGGGTGCAATGAAGGGGTATCCTGCCATGAAAGGACACTGTTTTCAAAAGTTGACATGAAGTTAGCATGCAAATGTGACTTCATTAAACTTCATAATTTTAGCATATTCTGAGGTTAGTATACTACAGCAGTACTCACCTCAATCTTGGTATTAGCGATAATGACACACGCATTATTTCTTCTAATTGTCTGAATTTATATATGCTTTGCATATGATTTTATGAATTATTGTATAATTTTACCAAAGAAGGAATAAAACAACTGCTTGTAAAATGCAATCAATCATAGCAGAAGCGAACAATTCAGCGTTCTTGCTTCAAAGCTTGTTGTCAGTCGCACTGTACAATGGTCAAAGTTTTCACATTATGAACAAAATAACACTGTCAACTTGAAAAGCAATGCTGAGTGCCAAATTACATTTCATTTTCTGATTTGTTGATTTGACAACTTTTAATTAGCTGTAATGACTGAAACCATGTAACACAATGCAAACCTGTAAATACTGACGTTTTCAAAAGAAAACTAACCTGTACTTTGTAGCTGACAACTGCTGTGCAGCTGTGCAGTTACAGTATATTAAGAGTGTGATTGTGTGTGATTCATGAAAGCTTTTCTCTGAAATCTAGTTTTAACAAAGATGAGCTACCAGGGAAATGTTTCTGCCTACTGTGTCATCTTTTGGTTTGGTTTTAAGATTGTTGCAAACTTTATCAAGTGAGGGATAAAAATCCAGTGGCTTGAATTCAAAGGTGAAAAGTACAAGAAAACCATCATTTGCAGTGAAATAAAAAATATCTTCATGGAAGCTGGTTCCTTTCAAGCAACATTTACTTCAGAAATCATCTGCCAATTAAAGTCACCTGCTTAGGAAGAGTAAGAAGTATTGCTTGACCAGAAAGCCAAAAGGCTTTGTGATTCCTTGCCATATGGCTGTATTACAACAAACAGTAAGTACCCATGTGACCAGTATAAGACCAATTCCAGTAATTCTTCTTGAAACATGATGTTAGTAAGCTTTAGACTTAAAATGACCCCCTCCTCCTAATACATAAGATGCAAAAATTAATAAAAATCATTCATCCCTCCCGGTTATCATCCTTGAGATACAGGGTTACAAGATTTTGACTTGTGACCTCAAATGATCTCTGACCTCCACTAAAACAACAGGGTATACTTCTGAGTGATCAATAGACATTCGAGGTGTAAGGTCCCCCAGGGTTTCTTTGTTTGACATTTGACCCTAGTCTGTTGATCTCTAGTGACTCCACTTTGACCCCCACCAAAGCCAGTAGGCACCAGTTGCTTAATACAGGCAATCGATCTGCATGCTAAATATGAGATTCCCCTCCAGTTACCTAGCTTTCTTAAGATGTAGAGTTTACAAGGATTTCACAGGTTGATCTCTGACAACCTCAAATAATCCTTGAAGTTTGGCCTAAATCAATAGCAATTATCTATTCAGTATGGCCAACCCACACATCAGGTAAATGTTATTGAAGGTTACCCTACTGGAGATACCGTGTTACAAGGTTGTTTGCTCGACCTGCAAAGTGAAGTTAGAGCCAATGTGATAGTGTAGAGTGAAAATGTCTTTCTCTCTCTTCAGGTTTACTTTCAAATTCCATACAAGCATGACAAAAAATCTTGCTCTTTTCCTTAGGCTTCGTTAAGAGAGCTTAGAATTATTGATATTTTTCCTCATTTCAAAGATGTGCGATTCTGTTTGTAAGATCTGACTTCTGTTCAGCTTCAACAGTGTACAGTACTGCACATGTGTCTTATGAAATCACCTGGAAGGAGTATGTTAAAATATATTGCAGGGTTGTCTCTCTCATAAGAAATTATACAAAGAAACATGACAAATACGAAGTTGTGACGGCCTTATTAAAAATGGATTCTTCAGGGATTTACAAAGCACTTTTCAGTAGGAATGTTTTTGGTTTCCATGGAATCATGTTTGTAACTAAGCACGTTGTGTGTGAGTGTACGTATGTTGGTGATATCTACATTGTCAACATGATATCTAAAAATGGGAAGCTTGTATAAAGCCTATATTTGCTATGTGGGTGTACCACATTGAGTACTAGAATCATAGCGTGACTCTGTCCCCAGTAGTCATGGGGCAGGATTTTTTTCACTCCAACTTACCTTCACTGTGATAACATTTTTCCAGTTCATGGGCAATTAGGCAATAACCACCATTGCTAGGTTTCTCACTACTGGGGTAAAATGGTGTGAAACATTATCTTCTAAGCTCTAAGCTAACTGTAATTGTGTGCCTAGTCAACACTCACTTAAGCCGAGCCATGTATTCTTTTCTTTGCTTTAACTTAAATTCCTTGTTCTGCTTCTCTTATC
>VJOZ01034386.1:0-14914 GCA_009801055.1 Stichopus horrens
TACAGCAACCTACTGTGGAAATAAGTCATAACATAACATGGAAGGATAACTAAATTCTGCAAAGAACAACCACATTTTATATGTTAGTTGTCCCTTGAGACACCAAGATCATGAAATAACTAAAATTTCAACACTGACTGATCAACAAACACTTTCATATTAAAATTTTGAATTACACTCTTTTATATCACGTCACTCAAATACAACCAATAGTTACTTGTGGGAAGTGAAGTCATGCTATACAGCTTTAACAAGATGAGATTCAGAAACATACCTTGTTAGTTATGTCATAAACAATTATGGCTGCACCTGCATTGCGGTAGTACATGGGAGCTAATCCACGATACTGCAAAGAAAACAAAGGGGGATTTAAAGAAAAAATCATAAGACAAAAAGAAAAAGAAATGCGAAACACAAACCGTCATTAAGGATTACTCATACACATGAAATTGCATTCATGAATATCACTTTCGAAGTTTAAATAGCACAACGAGAGCAATTAACATAAGACCAACAGACAACCAGAATGAGAAACAACTCTCCAAATACGGAATGAACTGACAGTAATGGATTGGTTCAATTGATGTATCTTTAAGTCAGTTCTCATAGTTTTCCCCCCACCCTTGAAACTGAAAGTGACAATTTACTGGCTTGCAGTAACACATGCTTACAGAGCCAAACGATGTGTAATAGCTCAGAATAATCTGTTTGCACATTGAACACATCACTTTCAAAATGAGTAAAACCACTGACCAAAAGCAAGAGGTAGATTTGAAGTACATTATGGTGGTCTGTAGATTCTATTTCTTTCATCTTGCTATTTATTTTCTGTTTGTTTCCCGGTTGTCATGCATACATGCAAAACGAAGCCATAGTACAGCTTAGCTAGAACCCTCCATTAACAACAAAATCAACTAACCGGGCAAATGGAAATTCACTAGTTTGTGCAGACCATTAACAAACTGAAAACTGCAAACCATGCAAGCGAGTGAATTTAAAATTTGAAATGTGGGCAATGACTTAGCAGTCCTAAAATGGCACTCTTTGCAATGAAATACTTCATAAACTGTCCAAAGGGTAAAGAATGAAGTAACAATCTAAAAGACCAAAGGTCCTTTATAAACAATTGCATTTCTCACTGAAGCTGCAAGTTGCAGGGTTGGCAATTACAGGACTTGCTAGATTATGGTCAGTACAGTAATGCATAGGCTATATAGGGTAAGGGAGTACGCGCTGTGAATTTATAACATGAAATGAGGGCAATGACTTAACAGTTGTTTCTGGTGTCATCCTGTTAGTTTTATCTCTAAACAAACTGTGTTTAACCGATATCTGTTAAAAAAATGAACAATAAATGAGAACCGTACTGGAAGGTAGTTTCTGTTTCATGTCACCCTATCGCATTTATGCCATTCTTTTAGGTCACTTCCAGGTAATATGCCCAATGAATAAACTGCTGACAAGGAAAAACACTTACTCCCCTCCCTCTTCCCTTTTAACCACTTGCTAAAATACAAGGATGGACAAAATTAATTTGCATGTATGCTAAATATGGTCATATGGTCAAATATGAAAATGACAACAACCTACTTTGAAAAGCAACCACATTGGCATAACAACAGTGAAAAAAAAAATCGCTTTTGAAAATTCAATTCTTACTATGAGCACCTACCTACTGTAATGAATGTGGAACAGTACAGGTCTCATTGGTATATCAAAAACACACTACTCAAGTTGTCAATCCTTGGTCGGTACAGTACATCAGACATTGTAATGTTTGGTGAGGGGAATTGCTGAACATATAAACTGTTCTTATCTTTGTACAGGGTGGGTTATTTCAGTGATCAGTGAGTTGTTTTGACTAACTGAATATTCAACACTAGTTTGTACTTTACATTAGCTTGTTCAAACAGGGATCACTGTTGATTAGAATGAAAACTGTCAACCATTTTACACTTTTTGTCATAATGATAGAAAAATTTGAAATATGGCAGAATTAACCATATGAACCCTATTTATTTCCCAATTTGTCCTAATGGTGCAATTAAAAGCCTTGCCAAATTTCTGAGCATGAATTTTCAATGTGTTTACTTTTTGCCTACACACTATCACTTTATGTCAGCAACTCAGCTTGTCTCTCAGACACTTTGTTATTGTAAATGTATAAGAGCAATCATTAAGCTAGCCACCTAGCAAACTCTATCAACACTTGAAGTACAATAAATGCCATCTTCTTCCAAACTGGAGTAAATGGATGGATGGAAGAACAACAAGGTGTAACACCACACTGATCTTCATAAGACAGAACACACTTCAACTCGAACAAACAAAGTTCATTCAAAGAATTTCAATTGCCAGAATACTTTGTTACATCATGCATACCAATTGTTGCATTCACCAGCTTTTCAATGAGATGTTCTTGTTAGCTATGGAAGCTGCTCATCTGAAATTTGGTGGATGAGTGGACTGTGTCTATCAGTTTATATCTGTAAAATTTGGTAGGGATCAACAATTTACTTTTGTTTTACTTTTATTGTTTACATTTTTTTTTAAAACAAAAAGCCTTCTCCTAGGGACTTTAGAGTTACCTCTTGCAACTTTGTGCATTGTTAGAATGGTTTTTGTCCAAATGGGTCCTTGGAATGATTCAATTAATTTCTCCCAGATAAAAGAAAAAGTAAAAAACATAATCTCTTTTAAAGATTTTTTGTGAATCTGGTGAGAACCTGGTAAAAGGTGTAATGAAATTGAAGTGTTTGTGTCAAAAATCAAGAATCTAGCATTTCTTCACACTCAACGTTTCTACACTGAGTCATTGTAATGTTACACTGTGCTAACCTCATCGACTAACCTCTCATGCATAAGTTGATTGAACAGTTTGTTGCACTGTGTGTGTGTACACAAACCATTGGCAACAAGTGTTATAGTTCTAGAGGTCAGTAGCTGAAACAAAGGACTGTAAGAAACAAAGGACTGTAAGAAACAAAGGACTGTAAGAAAGTACAGCAATACAACCTTACAATGAAGTTATGAGAGCAAATGAGAGCTAGAAGGGACTGAGGAAACATGAAAGAGTTTGAGCAAGTCTAGCTTAGTCAAAATATATCTTGCTTTGTTTCCCTTAAATTTCAAAGCTTTTGATATACTGGCAAGTAGTCCATCACTAGTCAAAGTTTACATCAGTGATGCTCTATACTTATGGATGTAAACTTTTGCCCAACCAATCCAAAGTTATCATTTTTTTGTTAAGAAAATAAGACAACAGTTGTGTAAGGACTAGGGCACCCTTCCATAAAATTATATTGCATATTCTTTTCCTCACAAAATATTTTTATTTTGTAACATACAGAAAACTTCTTGCATCCTTCACCAAGCAATCTAGATATCATTTTAAAGGACAGGCATGATTCTATACTACTATGACACAATAAGGTTATCATTTCAATGATGCCCTCAATGAGATTAAAAAAAAATGCAAGTACAGTATATCACTTAGGATTTACTCATGTTTGCCTGTTTCTCAGGTTGTAACCTTGTCGCCACAGCCTGAAAACATGTATCATTATAAAAATATGTACACATACATAATTATGCAAAACAATAAAGTGAAATTTTACCCTCTCTTGGCCGGCAGTATCCCAGATTTGAAATTTGCATGTCATATCCCCTATTTGTAATGTTTTGCTCATAAAGGATGCTCTGTGAAGAAAAAGAAACAAGGAAACAATGCATACAGAAGAATTCTCTCTTTACAGTCAGAGCAATTGAAAAGATAAATGGCATAGTAGTACTGGAACCAGTGGATTTACTATATGGATAAAGCATCATTTTTCTCAACAAACAAGAACATATCATTTTCTGCAGATTTTCGTAACTCACCCAATTGTTGGTGCTATACTTTCATGGTAGGTATTAGACACAAACCTCTGTACAATGCTTGATTTACCAACACCGGAATCCTGAAGAATAAACAAACAAAGCCATGTATGTAATTAGATACTAAACAGTTCATAATATCTCAACAGAGTTGCAGATTGGTGCCTTGAATAGCAATATTGCCACAAGGTGGTTGACAAAGATAGACTTTATACTGACATCCTTTTGTTCTCAGACTCATGTAGTTTAAACACTACCCTCAATGTAAATACAAGGGTCATTGTCATGATCGTATGAATACATTCCATGTCCATATGAACAATACTACATCATTGTAAACTATGCATTCTCAGTCTTAAAGAAGCAGCTCTTTTACCAGCCACAAACTCCATGACGGCCTGCTTTAACTGTGAGCTACTGTGCATGACATTATTTTAGGAACAATTTTGACATTATCTTAGAAACATTTGTGCCAGATTAATGGATGTGGATGTCTCTACTGAGCTGCTCAATTTTGATAGTTGAAAAAGAAAGACAGAGAAGTTCATCAAACTATTCACTTGCATTTAAGATCAATCACCGCCCTATAAACAAGGGTGGCCAACAAGAGTCAAACTGCCACCTTTGAACTTCACTGAGGACAACACATGATGCAAGGTCACCCAGTTCTATTACCCTTAGAAACCCTTCCCACTTTCTCAAACAGTAAGGCCCAAAAACATGTAACAGGTGAGACAATAGAATTGTATGAATGAAGTAGAATACTGCATGCAGACATATCTATGACAAGGTAAATGTGAAAAATTGGTGACATTGACATACTGTACACAGTGAGTGTAATACTGTATTTGACATTCACAAACTTTGATACATCAGTAGATGGTATCTTAAGTTCATTTCCCCTTTGATTAATTTATTCTTGTTCTCTTTAATTCTGATTTCTGCTCAAAATGGGACTTGGGAGTCACATGATGCTTCCATCTCTGCGGACCACATTTGGCTCCAATGGAGGCCACAGGATAGGCCACACCACCCAGGGCTGCTTGAGAACCAGTCCAGTCCAGCTTTCTTCTTTGGCATAATACGGACAGTATAGCAGTACATTCAAATTAAAAGCAAAATACATCGTTGAGGTTGTTCAGAGACAGTAAGATGTTATTACAACACTAGTACAATAACAAGATACCCACAGGTACTGTTCACATGTCTGTATAGCTACTGTACTAGTTAAGTTTCAATGTCCCAATGTATGTAAATGTAAAGGCTACCTCTCAAACACTGAACCTGACTCTAATTGAGGGTGAACTTTTGCTGTCAGGAAATTATACTGCTCTGATATCTTCACTACAGGCTTTACAAAATAACCAAGTGACTCACGTTGCAGAGGAAGCCAGGAAATCGACCTGTTGCTCTGCATCATGCTGTCTGTTCAAAGTATACATTACCATTTACCAAGGTACTGCACACTAGTATGTGGATATATGTGTGCAATTGAAGCAACAAGAAGTGGTGTATGTATCTGCCTTGGGGAACTTTTGTAAATGTTTGAAAACTATTATTCTGTGGAACATTACAATATGTATGTAGTGTGAGAGTAATGTAACGCTTGATAACAGCAATAGCTAGGTCAGGATGGTTTGATTACTGCAACAAAATGCATGTGCATGGTTAATGAGTTTAGCCATGTAATGTCTCAAAGTTACATCCATGGTACCGTAAACATGAATACAAATAAAAATATTGTTAGAGTGCAACTTCCCTAATGAATCTGAAGTGTTATAATGCATACCATACTATACAACAGGAGTATAATAGTAGAATACAGTCAGAGAAACTGTGGCCTCAGACCTGTTTATCACATCCTAGATAATTATTTGATCTTCAGCAACATGTGAATATGTGACTTGCTTTACACTAGACACACATTCTACAGCAGGCCATGCATGCACATACCTCATGATGATTTTAATCAACAAATGAAGCAAGCACTGCAGGGAATCTTGCAGATGGTCAACCATTACATGTTTATAACATACAGTATGTGTTAAAACAAGTATTATAAGTTAAGTGGGATGGGGTAAATTACCAAATTAATGGTTCCCATTTGCTGAAACAAAAACCACCTTGCAGCTCAGATCCTTGGTAATAGGCTCTCCAAATTGACAAAAATTGATCAAAATTGAACATAGCTTTTTCAGAGGTTAAAAAGGCACACCTAAATGGGAAATGGGGCATACCAACATGGCATACAAGGAAAATAGCTTTAATCAAATTGTTAAACCATTCAGTTTCACCAACAAACATCTGTAAAATCTTCATCTCCCCAAAACATTATGCATGTGATGAATAATGGAAGATGGAAGCGAGAAGATGGAAGAGAACAAGTATATATGACTTATAAATTGGTCTAGTGAGGTGTTGAAAGCATCAAATAGAGCTTGGGTGCCTGGTAAAATTAAAGAGCAACAGTTGTGGCAGACAGGAAAATGAGAAGTAAATCGAATGATTGATGGAAGATTCCAATTTTTCGTTTTACAAACATTTAGCCCTGCCCCCTCCTTGCCATGCAGATGGTCTAACACAGAAGAAGGGAACACTCTGTTCTTCTATGGGGTACTCACCACACCATATTACTGTAGATCAACTCAGTACTCACTGGCCTAACATTCTAAAGTGTATCTGACCACAGGCATTAGCATCACATACACATAGTTATGCACGCTCATATGAGCACATATGTTGGCTTGATGCAGTACTAGTAGCTTGCTTTTATGGACTGGTGATGCTATGACAATAGGGGAAAAAGTGGTGCATATCAATTGTAAAGGAAGGGTGGGTCTTAGAAGGTTTGATGAGACCATTTCTATCTCTGAAAATTATGAGATATAAATTATTATTTTATGCAAAATCACCACAAAACACTTCAGTTGAGAATTTGTGTGCTGTTGTTTGTGCTCTGTGAAGCTACGCGGTACTACATATGCAGTAGACAGTACAAATAAATACTTCAATTGCAGTACATACGTGTGCTGAAGACTGACTAATTTTCCAATTATATAACGTACTGCTAGTGTTTTTATCTAAATTCTTAAAAGTCACAAGTAAGTAATTTGTTCTCATACACGTCTGGAACTCCGGTGTCCAACCAAAACGTTGGCTGTATACATCATGTAAATTTGTATTTCCACAGTTAGTACCATACAATGGCATACATCACATGTTTGTGGAGGAATATCTTTATACTGGTGTATATTAGCCCATACCAATTCTAGAAGCAGTTCTAAGGAAATTCCCTCTTGCACTACTTGCTGCGTAACATAGAAGTTTGGCAATCTAGCAGGGTGTGGTCACACAGCTATTGGGTCATTTTTCACTTTATAAAAGAATCTATGTGGATCTGGGTAGTAAAGTACATATTACTGTACACATCTAGCTGGGTTACCAATGGAAACACTATAAATATTGCAGTGTAGTTTTAATAGTTCTCACATTTCAAGGCAATGCAAACAGAGTGTTCTGATCTTTCCAAACTGTGCAGTATACACAATAAGGGAGCAGGAGGGAGGTCATTTACCCTTAAAGGGTTTGTCTGCATACTGTAATGCAGCCACACATGGCATCTACTCCACAATACAAGACTATTTTGTATAGTGATTTACTACTAACAGTTGAAGCCATTCAAAATGTTTTGTTGTGTTCAAGTATCTTGCATAAAGGTTTGTTGCATAGCATAGCAAAGTTAAACATGCATGAAATATTTATGGGGCAGAGGAAAGAGAGGACCTAATTGACCTGTTGACTTCATTCAATTTATCCTTTGACATACTTAGGAATTTGTGTGGCAAAAGAAAGAGTGTAGTGATCCAAGTAATAGGCAAATATCTGCCATCCTATAAAACTGTGTTTGTTTGCAACATCTTAGTCATTTTTATTGTGAGACAGTGTTAACTTAGTCAAAGATCAATGCTGAAGGTGTAGCATTCATCTGGGAGTGCAAGGGACAACAAAGTTGTAAAATGAGGTTCTCCTTTTCAAAATTTAGTTGTCATGCCAAACATCATGACATGACTTATGTCATATACTCCCCGGTTAGTGTATCAGTGACACAGTTGCATTAATTGTGCTATTAGCAACATTGCAACATTTTATCTCATCACGTCTACGATATTGCAAGTAAACTCTTAATTTGTATCGAGGGGTTACCAAATTTGGTTGTCCTGCAGAGAATTTGAGCATCTCAGATGTCAGGACTACCATTAACTGTATCACTGTGGATGATACCAATCACTGATCAAACTACAATGAAGCATCAGAGATGTTAACTGGAGGACCATTTACTGCAAAAACACAAAACTATTACCAGCCCTAGTCCAGCTAGGTGACAATGCACTGAGACCAGCAAAATGGTGAAACTGAAACATACATTTGCTAAAGCTTTTCATGTACTTACAAACTGTGTTCCTCTTGCCTAATACTGTATATCATTGTGTGTATTTGCCTGCTACCTTTATAAGTTGTACACTGGACAGTGAAACTGAGCGAAAGGGCACAATTCAAGGGCACAATTCAATTTGGCCAAACCATCAACAAACTGAGGAAGTGGTACATCCTATGCCTGTTGTGTAATATGACTCCATAGTTGGTAAAGAGATAGCACAATACTGAATGTCTGCAGTCACCTTTTGATCATTAACTGACAGAGAAATTGAAAACAACACAGTACATTTTCCACCTGTCAAAGAACAATGCTATGTCATCCATACAGTAATGTTCACCTATACTACAGGTTGTAGTACAGTATGATAGATATGTTGTGCAGGTCTGTACCGATTAAGAAGCCAGTTGAAATAGCTTTGAGGCATCCAGTAAATTTGGTGCAGCAGTACAGTAATTCATGTACACTGCAAGATGGCATTTAGTGAGTTAAACGTAGAATATTCATTGTGCATATATCCAGATCTTGGATTTAATGCACAGTCAATTTTTGAGTAAATCCCCGGTACAATCAATTTGTAGATCAGTGGTGTTTTGCCATGTGTTATCTTACACAAAACAATGGCCAGATACTTTCTTTGTATCACACACACACATTGCTGACATGTTGTGAATAGTGTTCACCTTTTCTAAGATTTTATGCAATGACAATAATATCACAATATGGTAAATGCATGTGACAGAGTTAGAAAAGGATGATTACTTGAATTGGTACAGACTGCAAAGGACAAAATTCAGTCTAATGAACCCTCCCAATTTCCTTGCTTATAACCATTAGAGGTATGTGTACACTGCACACCTATAGTCACTGGATTTCATGTACCATTCACAAGTTCTTAGCAGTGCTGTAGCATGATTCAGACATGTGCATTCCACCATTATGGCAAGAATATGTACAGGTCACCCAATATATAATGTATGTTGGAATACACTCATTCACAAAATTTCCATGATACTGTACATTCAATACATAATGAAAGATCCTGTATCCACATGTCGACCTAACTGATTTCACAACATGTTTTATCTGATGTTATGTGTTTACAAGTTCATTGGTGTGTACAGTGTAACAAAATTAACTCAAAGGTTACTTCTTGTTTGGGCAATTTAAGCTTTCATCCTTTTTTTTCTTCTGGATGCACACTGATCTATAGGGCATGCTTGCTTGCTGGCAATTTACCATAGTCTGCTATTATGCTTTCATGTTAGTTGCATTACATGTAATTGCAGAACATAAAAGTGTTCTCAATCAGCTGGGACATCCATATTGATAATCAAGCAGATCCACAAAATGTAAAACAATCTTTCAGGCTTACATGACATATGGATCGAACCATGTGCACTTTGCAAACTTTATTTGTAATGAAGTGTGTGAACATATTATGCTAGCACTGTACTATGTTCTACATAATCTGCTGCTTCTGTGGCTGCTTCCCTGCAGCCCCGGCCCTTGACTGGCATACCCGCTCCCGAGGATGTCAGCAACAGTCATTTGAATACATAATTAGCTTCATTTTCTTCAACAATAATTGGTCTATTAATCTTCCTTATGAGCATTATTTAATTGTTATTCTTTTTGTAACAATTTCTAATAACCTGAACAAAATATTGTCCGTACACCACATCGGGTACAGTGGTGAGTATGGGCCCATTGATTATCTCACCAAACAAGACCAATTGTGACCCAACTGGGCTTTACCTGGGCTGGTTGGGCTCAATTGGGCTTGAGCTAAAGGCAGGTTTTGATTTTGGTAGGTTTTTATTTTGGGCCTTATGGGGACCCAATTTGGCTAAAATGAAAATCTTCAAACTCAGCTTTGAAAATTGTTTTTTATTAATGTCAGCAAGGAAGTAGCTATAAAACAAAAGTATTAAATACATTTATTTTGTTGGGCTATAACTGGGCCTGAGTTGGGTTATTTCTTTTTGGAACATGATTGGGACCAAAGCGGGGCCAAACAGAGTTATTTTCAATACATTTTAAACAATTTTAAGTTGCAAATGTCCTTTTATCCATTGACATCATAAATTTAGCAACATGATAAATCTAAAGAACCATAATAAAGATAAAACTGAATAAGCACTGATTGCAATTGGGGTTGAGTTGAGCTTGCACTATTTGGCCTCAACTGGGTCCTGTCCACACCCACTTTGGCTGTCTTTAAAGGTCTTGCAATTGGACTGTGAGTCGTGAGTTGTTCATCATGAGAAGAGCAACATTCAACCTTTTGAACTGGGGTGATGGAACACCGAATAAGTAAGTGCTGAAAAGGGTTTTCACTGGGCCTGACTTGGGCCATGCAGTTTACATACTCAAGAGGGGCTCAGATGCTAAGACACAATTGCACTATTGTCACAAAGGATTGAAAAAATTGTGAGACATTTCTATGATATATTTACATAAGCCTACATTTACACACATCAATTGAAAGAAGTAAAAAGTAAAATAAAAACATGACTTAAGATGAGTTTTTTCTTGAGTGTAGGTTGGGCTATGCATACTTGGCTGCAAACCAGACGATGTTGGTACCAAGGTGGGCTGTCTTTAAATGTTGTGTATACAGTATGGTCCTAACAAAATTTATGTACCAAAAGATGGCTTTGACCTGTTCCGAGTTCAAGTTTAATACTGGGATACCTCTGATAAATACTAAACCGGATCTATAAATACTAAAGATCAGATAAATATTAGGCAAAACTTGGGCCATGCACCTAAACATCTCGAAAGGGGCCCTTCTGGGGCCCAATTGGACCACATCACAAATATATAAACAATTTCTTTAATTAATCGACATAAGTTTAGGTTTACCGACATCAAGGCTAAGACGAAACTAACATGTAGGCTGAATTACTGGGCTTGGGTGATGAACTATTTAAGCCCAACTGGGTACCTAATTGAGCTGCCTTTACTGAACATTATCTAAATGAGTTGTGAGTCATTACTTATCAATGCATCATAAGATGACGTTCAGTATGTTGACATTTGGTAAATACTGAACACAATACTGAACAGCATTAAAACTAAGAAAGTAGTGATACGAACTAGCACACATTATGTTGACTGTACATTACAGCAATGAAATTGGGTAATGGTACACACTGCACCTTATTACTTTTTTTGCAGCATTTCGAAGAACATTAACGCCATTAAAACTAAGAAAACTATGAAATAGACTAGCACAGACTAGCCATTAATAATACACGAAAAGCAAGGGTGGAAAATGGACCAATCAGAATGCTCAAAACAAGGTATTCTCTGAGACGACCATCCACCACAGGGAAAGTGTGCACGTGTAGATCTACTGCTTGCATTGCAATGTCATGTTCTTGGACTTAAAAACTGCTGTTGGTTTTGGATCATAGAAGATTTTCAACTAGGAACAACTTTTTGGCCCAAGAGGAGAAAGAAATAACTGACTCAGAAATCATACATTGAAGTAGTGGAAACAACTCCCTGATTTAACAATAATCAGGCTATCTGAGTAGCTCTGTGGATTTCATCGAAGTAGAAACATATTTCGAGTTGCACTTTATAATCATTTTTGCATGAGAATTCCTGATGACATTTTCCACATTTTCGTTTTCACATAGGTTATTTAAAATGAGAATCTCACTAGGACTTGTTATAAGGTTTACAATCTGACAAACCTCTCTGATAAAGGGAAAATTTTCCACAGAAGAGGGGGGAAAAAAATGTTGAGAGCTGGTTCGTTTCTTACAGGATGTATGTCATATGCTCAAGTCTGTTCCCACATGTATTGTCTAAATTTCTGTATGTTCCCATCTCTATTGAATCCTGTGTTAAGTACCTGACCCGGTGTTTGTGTAAAGATCAGATCAACCATATTTAACTATTGTCACATCTGGGCAAATAGTGAGATATACAACAAGAAAATAATATGAGCCCAACAAAGGACTTCTCAGGCACAAGTGCTTTATAATTAGCCTAATTTGGGCCCAGTGAAAACCGATTCTGTTAGCCTACTCAGGGCCCAATCTTGGCCAGATGGGTCCCAACGGAGACCCATTCCAGCCCAAGTCAGTAAATCTGATTGCATGGGGCCCAATCTAGGTCTATATTATTTTTTAAGGGTTAGTCCAATAAGGGGCCCAATGGCCACTATACAGTCCATGTCTGCTGGCCTACTTGGGGTCCAATCTTAACCTACTCTGGCCCTAGTTTTGGGCAGCCCAATTGGGTCCTCCTTGGTGCTGGCTGACAAAATTTCTCGGTACCCAAATTGGGTAGCCTAATTTGGGCCCAATGGGTATAGTTCAATTGGGACCTAATGTGGGTCGATCATGGTGTGTTGGCTTGGATGTAGGATAAAATGGCTATTTCATGTTTACTGTCTTGTTAAAATTTCTAAAGTTAATAGTATGATGCAGATTTCCATAGTGTTAATGGCTGCTGTGCCTTCATTTTTTTGTCCGAAAAAAATGGCTGTGTAGCTAGTATAGACTAGAGCAAGCACATCAAGCAAACAGCAGTATAGCCATAAATTGCATGAAGTCAACTCTGTGTGACTGCTCTAGATTTTAGCTTTGCATGTGCAATCTGCAGAATTCTGAGCTACGTGCTTCTGTTATAAAGTCTGTCATATCGTGACATTTCTCCTTAAACTGACTAACTAGGGCCAACAAAAGCATCATCCCGAAGTACATACTGTACATGAAACCTAGCCGCGATTGAGCAATATCTCTTTCGACTACCTGTACGTACAGTATAGGGCCACCATCATAAGTCTAACGTTAGCAGAACCAACACTGGTTGTTGAGAATGGGAGGTAGGCCTACTTGTTGACTCTGCTGTCCAGTGTGATCGTATTCTGAAAGGGAATTTAATTATAGCAAACAGACTTTACTTATAGACTTACGCCCAGCAAACAGACTTTCACCTCTCGGAACGTTGTTTCTGCCATGTGATTATGTTTATCCTTGTACTTGTAACCGTTATAACAGAGCTCATCTCTGCGATGTTCGTTTTCACATACAGAGCTAGACTTAGAGCGATTAGCTCTCAAAGCAGCAAACGGCATTATCTCCAAGGCACCAAAGTACGCGGACTTCAACCATCCAAAAAGTAAATAAAGCAAGCCTATTTCATTGAACTGAAGTGACGGAACTATTCTCCGAACGATGCATCCTACATCTCCAATCTGTGCTCCGCCAATTGGCTGCAAGTATGACACACCTGGGTACCGCATCTAAGCGACAGCTGAACTGAAGTTGTTGTGACCTATGAACACACATACACACGGTCGAGTTGTTTCTCAAGGTTCCTTCAGTTGGCCTTAGATTCTACGTAGTGTCACCGTTATATTCCGTACTGTACAGAATCATGTGGCAATCCACTTACTTCCGACTCAGTTTACATGACGACGTTGACTTTGACGAAAAGTCTTGAAGAAAATAGAACAGAGGAACTATCTCTCGGATTTAAATAGGAAGTGTTAGTATTTTCATGTAGGAAATACAAATACATTACTGAAGTTATACCCTGAAAATACAGCTGAGGCCAGAAGCTACTCAAGGTGCCGGCCTGCCGAGTGAGGAGAGGTGTACGTGGTGGGGCCCTTAAAACATTTCTCCTCCTAGAACTTTTTGGAGTGAAAAAGTTATCAACATTTTTGTCAAATGTTGGCTCCTGTCCCCATTCTACTTGCCTCCCCCCCCCCTTAGTGACAGTGGCACTAGCAGCTTGCCGCTCTGTGCCGACGAAAAGAAGTGAGGGGAATGAGCCCCCATCTACGCCCTGAGGTATATTCCAACTTCCATTTGCTCCAAGAATATTAATGAAAAGAGAATTCATAATTCGGTGTGATTGTCGTGTATATCATTTCAACCCATAGTACCGTTTTTGTAGATTGATTGTCTTCTGTTTCAATGAAGTTCAGTCATACCGGCGGACTGAAGGGGACACTATTTTCGGCAAGGCTATACTAGGTGCAGCGTAGAACACCCAGAGAATTATATATATACACAAAAGAGGGCGCTGTTTTAGGCAAATGACTAAGATAATTTATTATCTTAGGCAAATGAATTATCTTAGGCATATTGATAGAGTACAAAAGTACTCTACATATTGACTACGTTGATGGAACTTTCCCGGTACATTCATCACATGCCCCTGATGATAGATCAACGTTTCTTCAGTGTTCAAATTAGTGCGAAATGCAATCCAGAGGGCCCTAAAATGTCGCTGACTTTGGCAAATATAAAGAACATACAGAGGACGAAACTACAACATCTCGCCGAGAGTTTCAAGGGAATTCAGTCGAAAGTCATCGCTTTAACTATCAGCACATCTCACAGGTTCAAGTCTTTAGAGATCCCCCTAGACTCCCGGGGTAACTTAACTTCTCGGAGAAGTTGGCGAGTTCTTGGAACTCTTTTCTTCGACGGAAAGCAAAGGGCTCTGCAGAGTTTAGAGAGAAAATCTGTCAAGTCAATGTAAAAGGCAACATGGGTTGGCCTTTAAAGGACAATCGAATGATATCCGCAAGGTAAGTGCAGAGCCATCTATTTATTGTAGTGCGCCGCA
>VJOZ01034418.1:0-11501 GCA_009801055.1 Stichopus horrens
GAAGAAGCAGAAAGTGAAGACATCTCATAATTACAAAAAAAGTAATCATGCTTAAAAATCGTACTACTCTCTGAAACAAAGTCAGATTTTTGCAAACTTGACAATGCTCTTGCAGTCACTGATAATTAAAATTTTAAGTCTTCTCATAACCTTGACACGATCATTCTAAAGACAACATTAAAGGCATATTTCACTAACTATTGAAGGGGTTCTGAGATGAAAGAGAATATTTTTCCTCTCCACAGATGCATTTCAAAGCCCATGGCAATACCTTGTTACTAACTCAAGATACTGCTGTTTNNTTGTTTTTCTTTGAAATTGAAGCCCTAATTTATCCTTAAAATTTGACACCAGTGAAAATGTAGAATGGGTATATTTTAAGATTTGCCTTACAGTATTGTGGAAATTAAGGTCACCTCTCTTAAACTATTGTGTTTATTTAAGACAGTTAAGATTATAAAGAAATACAAAAGATATTCAAGTTGCGTCTGGGTGACATCACGTATTTCCCATAAAGCGATGTACCATTTTTAAATAGATATTTCTTTAAACATCTATGACTTTTGGCAAGAATCGCTATAGAAATTGTTACTACCAGTACAGAGAGAAAAATATTCCTATTTTTCTATAAAATATCAGTTTTATTCAGTGTCCAATCTCCTTAAAGACCAAGCATCACTTGATGACCATCAATGTCTTAAGTGCAACTGACAATGTAATATATATATAAGCACATTACCGAAAGATCTTTGCATTAATACCATATTTAGCAATCGAAATGGATAAAATTGTGAAATAAATTATTGGAGTAAATCTTTCTTACTTTGTCCACAGGTTGGTCCTGTAAAGCAATCTGGACAGTGGCATACATATTCTGTACAGTCTGTTGGAGACACTGTGCAGATGCCGCCATTTACACAGGGATCGCCAAAGCATGGATCTACACCTGAAGACATAAACAGAGAGACCACCATGCTGATTTAAAGCAATAGCACATCAAAATACTGTGCTATGGCCACTTTGAGGATAAGACACACAAAATCATAGTTTGGATTAAAAAATGTTGTAGCAAAAGGTAAGACACAATACCTCAGTCTATGTTCACTATATAGAGTTGAATACTGAAACTGACAGGGACCTGGTGACATAGTTACAAATGAAACTAGAGCAGTTCAGTCTTTTAACCAGTCTTGACCTTCCCTCCTCTTCCTCCCCCTACTTATCTACCCTTCTCCTCCTCCCCTGCTTATATACCTCTCCCCTGCTTATATACCTCTCCCCTGCTTATCTACCCCTTCCTCTGCTTATCTACCCCTTCCCCTGCTTATCTACCCCTTTTCCTCTTTCTGGAAATTTCCTGAAAGCAAAACATGTATCAGATGCCTAACCAATGTCACGTGCAAATATGTTATAATTTCAGAGTAAATTTGAATTATCTTAAATTTTTGCAAAATGAATGGAAACTTACGGTTCTGACAATCTGCACCATCAAAGCACTTTGGGCAACTACAGGTGTACTCAGTGCAGGAACCAGCAACAAGGGAACATATGCCCCCATTCAAACAAGGAGAGGGCTCACATGCACTGACAGCTGCAGCAGGATGTGAGAATGATGAGAGAAATACAGAAAAGATTTTATTGATTCCAGAACGAGAAACGAAGAAGGAAGCAGGAATCCAAGCTTTGGAAAGCAGTTGAGCTACGATGCGCCGTGACACCTACAATCTGCCGTGACAGCTACAATGCGCCATGGCAGCTACAATGTGCCATGACAGCTACAATGCACCCTGACAGCTGTGCTAAGAACTCACCATTCAAGACTGCTTGGATCAAATGCCAATGTCATGTAGATGTTCTTGCTCATTGCAGTTTGGCTACTCACACTATCAACAACAGAGATGCTGTCCTTCTGCTAGCTGCCAAAGTAAACTAATGACACTCGCTATATTGGCTGTCTGCTTCCTCAGACATTTGACTTTTAATGTCTAATAGATGAAGTCATGTGAAATTGAAAGCAACCAAACTTAATGAAGTATTAAGGTAAAAATTCTAGCACAAGGTTTCCTTCATGCAAAACAGGAATGCAGATTACTTCTTTGAGATATTTTTTTGCAAAAGGATATATGACAACTTCTAAGGACAAGTGAATGACAATGATTTCTCAGCTACAATGTACCTATTGATTAGCTAATGCCAGAGATGAGATTCAGTGTGGTTCGACATACATTAATTCATTCATTTGTTTCATGCAGTACATTAAGCACAAAATCAAGTGTACACCACCACATGACAATGTAACACACCTGCAAAGAAGACTGAGATAACAATTACATGTGAATACAACAGAAAATTCAATTGCCAGCCACAGATTTCTTTTATTTCATCATTGGTCAAATGTATAGAACACTTGATTAGGATGAGATTCAATTTGGCAAGATCTTGTTTGTCCATGTTTACTATAGAATGCATCAAAGTTACAAAGAAGTAAGAACAATGAATATGGCAGTATAAACATATGCATGCAGTATATAAAAGAAAATAACAATATGAAAATTTATTACAATAACAGGAATGTCTACCACAGAACACTTATAATTATGAATTATCAGCAGTCATGCTCATTTCCAGAAACTCTTAGACTGTCAATATATCCAAGGAATAATTCCAAACTCAAAGAGTCATGGATGTCACCACTCACAAGTTTCACAGAGCAGACCCTGATGACAACTATCACAAGTACAGATGTATCCAAGGCAGTAGTCAGGATCAGGTTGGCAAAGACCTCCGTTTAAACATGGATTATCGGCACAAGGATCGATAGCTGTCATTTTTGGGGAAAAAGATCACAAAATAAACTGTAAAAGGGTATTTTGACATCACTGAAGCATGTCCCATTAAAGGACATGATATCTTACCAAGGATGTAGCTACGGTGGTCGGCAGTGGTCGGCTCTAGCCGGAACTCACAATTGNNAAATGATATTAAAATATAAGGATGAGCAATTTCAACAACCACCACCTCAGAAAATATAACCACCACTCACAAAAAGCTAGCAATATCCTTGTGTCTTACAATGATGTAATGTTTCATGGTTACTGATATATATACTTGATGCAACCTAAATTTCGTAACAGTTGATATTCATCTTGCTCAGAAGTACATTAGCTATGTGAAATTGAATATCTCTGTGACACAAACACTGTGATTTAAAAAATGCAAAATTTTAGAAAAGAGGAATAGAATATTTGCTTCTCATGTCATTGCAATTAATGCACCTATATCTGCATAATATTGCTCATCAAGACAAAACTCGGGGATTCGATTACCTCACAAAACTCCTTACAGTTTGATGGTAGCATAAAGGAGAAACTTATTACTCGCGTTGCTAAGAGCGGACATATCTTTTGTGATGGGACATGGAGTTTCAAAACATTTAAAACATCTTGTGATTCAATTTTATTTGACGTAATCTTAACAAGCATCATACTTACGTGTGCTACAATTTGCACCGGTGAAACAAAAATTACAAACACATTCAAACTGAGTGCAGGGCTGGTTGACAGATGGCTGGCAAAAACCGTTCTGACAGGAGTTGTTGTCACAGGGATTCAACTCTGCAATATAAAGAGATGTGTGCATCATGTAGCAGTTTGTCTTTGTCAGAAATGACAACTACAAACAAACAAGATAAAGTAAGCCACTGAGGAAAGATATGAAAGATCCTGAGCATCCAGTGGTTCAAAGTATGTTTTATGTTAATTCTCAGATGAAAGGAAAACATAACATGATCTTTTAAATGTTAGTCATTATTTCAAGAAAAATTGAAATTGTTACTTTTAATATATCCATTCTTTATTTATATTGCCAAGTTCAGTGTACTTCCATATTTATTATTTCAAACCTTTATCGCTGCTTGGTTGTTCATATATCTTCTCATTTTTCTTCTCATTATTTTCTTGTCTTTCTTTTTTTGCTCATTGGGTAGTCTGGCTACATACAAGCTTTGCTTCTTGCTTGGTCTCTTTTGCTAGTGTTTTCATTATTAATAATGTTAAATCTCTTGTTTTGGTGTCTTTGGTGTGTTGACTATTGTTACAGAAATAAACATTCTATTAATTACAGTAATTTCACCTGTTTGGCAGTTTTCACCAGTAAAGCAACCTTGACAGATGCAGATGTTCTCCTGGCAGGAGCCTGCCACAGCTATGCAAATGGCTCCATTTTGACAAGGTAATGAATCACATGGATTTTGCACTGTAAAGACAAACAGATTTGTGTAAAATAAACTACATATCTTGCTGTTATTTCCATTTATACGACTTGAAAAATACTCATCTTTACAAATCTTAATGTCAGAAAGTACAAAAAATAAACATCATTTTTATAGGATTGGTGGGAAAATAACATTTCATACTCCAGAACTTAATACCTGAGGATATTCTGAATATTACACATGGAACTGCAGGTTATCAAGAGCACTTTGGTGACTGAGTGTGACTATGTATGGATAAAACAGGTCAAGGTCATAAAAATGCAACTGAAGGAAAACGGATATGCAGATACAAACCTGAAATATTGAGATCTCATGCTTAGAAAACATTGGAAGAAAGATGCAAAAAAACAGCTAGGACTAAAGCAGGATATGCTGCCTGATCAAAAAAGATGTTTAATCTTCTACCTTTCAATTTGATACTACCATGGAGAACAGCATCTACTGTACAGCACATTTCCTTCAGGAGAAATTTCACTAACTAGAATATTTACTACGGTAGAAAGAAGATCACTTTGGTTTCTATGGCATAAACACAAAATTCACATAATAAGAGAGATAATAAGTCAAAATGTTTACTTACAGTATTAGGGAGCTTTTAGGGAGCTTTTTTCTCTGAATGTCCCCATTGAGCCACTGCAGACCACTGTATGGTACACTGTCATTGCTTTTTCCAACTGCAAGAGTATTGTCAGTCCTTTGGTGCACTTTTGAAAATGCATGCATAACAGCACATGCTGCTTAAAGCAACTGCCTGGTCTTACTTTAACAGATACACTGCACTGACTTCAACTGCACAGTGAGGGTAAAAATGGATTTGTCACAGAAGACTCACATATACTACAGGTGGATCCAATGTAGCATCCAGTACATTCACAGCTAGTTGACATACAGTCTTCTGACATGATGCACTCTGCATTATTCAAACACTTGTTTTCTGTGGCACATAAGTCAATGGCTGAAAAGTGATAAAAGCAAAAAATACTTTCCTATCGTTAAGTCGAAATGATGTGCATTCAATGCATAAATATACCAGTACTTTGGCTGGGGTGGACAAAGGTGGTAAAATTTGAAGAAATTATACTTAGCCTGCAACAGGGACGTTTAGCAGGTCAGTTTCAGGCTGGTCACAATGTGTGGGTTTTTCATCCGAGAGCTTTCTAAGGATTCCCCTTCTGAACTGTGTACTTGTGCAAAAAGATGCCCTGTTTTATCTCATATTATTGAGTTGGTGGGTCATCAACATGAAGTTGTGATATATAAGCCAAAGACTTCCTCCACACCGGTGTGGTTGCTTAGCATCCTAAAATAACTGTCTTCAAGGTCTGAATTAGATGATCCTTAGATTAAGTCTATTTTGTTGTATCTGCCAGCTATTTCTTATTTCAGGCAACTGTATTTTATTGTAAGGTTGTTCTTTTAATCAATAAATATGTCAGAAAAGTCAAACTTGTAATATCTGTTCAATGAGGTCTGATAAAATAATGTCATAGAATTGCTGCCTGTCTGCTTGAATTAAGAGTCAGCTTTAAAGCTTTACTTCTTTATACAAATGTGAAATTAGAGTTTGTCTTCTCTTCTTCTACTGTTGTTCTACTTTAGTACTAATGCACCATAGGCAATGTTTTTATAGATATTGGAGCAAAATCATACCTTTCATCATTACTAGTTAGTGCTTTACCTGGCTGGGCCTTTATAGTAACTGCTGCTAACCTGTGTTCTGTTTCCTCACTCCCCATTGAAAACATCAATTATCAGGTAATTTTACTTCTGATTCTGATTTAATTTTACAGCTAATTCTGCTTTCATGGGATCAATAATCTGTTGAATTACCTGTAGAAACTTCACTCTTTGGGAAATTACTGAGTGTAATCCTTCCGTACACGTAAAATGAATCATACGATTATAGTAAAACTGACCTTCTCCACAGTTGGAACCTTCGAAGCATGGAGGACACTGGCAAATGTACTCAGAACATCCTGTGCCCACTGAAATACAAGTCGCACCATTTTGGCAAGGATTCAGCTCGGCACATTGGTCAAATTCTGGAGGAAAGAGAAATAAATAGTTGTAACCTGCAGTCTACATAGGATCCCAAGGACAACTACAATATGTCCTGGACGATCCGTGGTATAGAAGATGAATACCTCATTTACTTGTCATGGCAGGGTTGCGTTAAGTAGACTTAAATAATCTTGTATTGATTTAAGAATTTCATGTTAGGCTATTTGAATAGGCTGGTGATCTCAGCGACCATTCATCCAAGATGTAATTGAACTACCACTTCGACCAGCCAATGAAGCAGTAGAGATATGAGATACATAGCAGCCTTACTGACATCAACAAAAAATTGTAGAAACATTCTATTGTGGCAGGATATGGGACTTGTTGAGATATCTGGCAATGAACCAGTGGGACTATTGTAGTTCACTTTAACCTAATCACTCATGAATTCACAATTTCACTATATGCAATGTTACAACAACAAAAAAAGATGGAAGGGGGAATTTTTTAGAGATGGTAAATAGAGTAGTAATTTGGCCTACTATAGATCTACAAATATGTTATGAAACATGGCATTACTAAAGATGAATATTAACACACATGTAACAACAAATTAAAATGAAAGGTAAAAGGACAAAGGCTAATCTCAATCCCAAAAAGATTGAATTCTAAAACATTTATGTTAGCAAAAGTTGTAAACACCTACACAAAGCTAAGTATTTCATCTGAACATAACCTGTTTTCTTTCTCAATGTGCTGTTGAGATACAGGGCAAGTTTGTACAATGAGCAGTTTCTTGAAATGTGGGCTGCACAAAGCGCATTCTGGAATACTGTCGATGACTTACGTTTACCACAGGTTTCTCCTGCAAAGCAGTCTGGGCATATGCAATACGTGGAGAGACAGTCATCAGTCATGGCACAGGAACCTCCATTAAGACAGGGATTATTGAGTGAGCAAAGATCAGCAACTGTGAACAAGGCAACATCATGAACATCAAGGGATGACAGAAAGGAAACCTCACAGAAACCAAAGCTGTCAATAATGCTGAGTAATCTAAATCCAGTGGTTCTCCAAGTAGTCCTTATTTAGTACTCTGCCCGCCAATTAATAGGCAATGGGGGTGCCACTGAATAAACAAGGAATACTTTAGGGGGAAGTGGCACTGATTGGGGGGGTAATGACACATCACTCCAGGCATTAAAGACACAAAAGACAAAGGCATCCACAGGGTCTGTTTACCTGTAACTGCTGGTTCTTTCCCTCTGCTCAAAATCACCAACAACTTGAGAATACTTCATGAATGTTGTCAAAAAAAACTTTGTTATGGTATAGTACTGCCTTGAAAGTAACTCAATTAAGTAAAAGAAGTGTGCGACAAATAAATTGTTGTAGAAGAATATTTCATACTGTGACTCACCAAGTTCACATCTTTGTCCCAAGAAACATGTTGCACACTGGCATGAAAAGGTGTTTGAAAGATAGTTTGGGACACAAGATCCACCATTAAGGCAAGGCTGCCAGCTGCATGGATCAGTCGCTTTAATTAAGAAATGAATTTGTAGACAAATTTACACTAATTGCAAGAATTGTTGACTAGTCAAAAATGTTTGGTATAATCCTAAGGTACACAGCTGTTTGAGTAGAATGCAGGGGGTATATAGAAAGATGTACTAAAAGAAACTAACATTGCTGAATCTACAATGCTTGTGCATAAATCACTCATTTTACTAGAGTAGTACAAAGTGAGTGAAACATCAGCTGATACTAACAATTAGTCACCACAAGATATCCATTTATTGCACCATACTTACTTGCACTCCATTGCAGCTTCCAGCCAGGCAATTCTGTACTTGCATCAGTGCTGAAATAAATCCAGACAGCATCGCTCTGCAGGGTAACTTGACTTGGAGTCACATTTCCATCAAACAAAAGAATGGAAGGGTCAGTAAAATCATTTGGAATCTGAAACCCTGTGCCAATCGCAACAAAATCGCCCCCCTCTTCTACACTGAACAAGGGCTCAAATTCAAGTGAAATAGATGTGGCTGTTGGTACAAAGATTTGGTAAAGTTTCCTGAAATTTGAGATGTATGGTTGTGGGTAATTAGGAGATGCAAACGTTGTCTCTCTACAATCAGTGGGCCAGTTGAAGCATCTTTCTGACTGACTTAATGAATCTGAAAAGACAATAACAATAATCAACAGTGTTGGCTTAATTGCACAGCTACTGGCTAGGGTATACATATGAATTTGGCCACTTGCTCATTTATTAATGGCCGTAGGCACTAATTATTTTAACCTACACACAACCACTTAGGACCTCACAAGTCACAATCATAGTTAGCTAGGCTACTGACAGAAGTAGCATACACTCAACTTCTCAGTGGTGCAACTTGTCACCATATATCATTATCACTGTACGTTCGGTCAATAACTTATAAGGAGTGTGCTCATGAGCCTATACCAAAAATACTAGCCTATATTAGGGATCACCCAAATACTTATGATTATGGTCACCATTATTCATACACATTCAAGTAATTCATGTCAACAAGCAAACAGTTACGTTACGTGTGAGTGATGTATTCCAAGTCCGGGTAGATGTTTTATGTAACTGCCTACCTCAACGCTGGTGAATCCTGACATCTGTCAGCTTATCTTACTTAGGTCTTTGGTACGTGGTCAGTATTAAAATGTAGCTAACACTACCTAGTAACAGCAACTGCTCATGATCTTTATCGTCTGCTGTTGCTGAAAGACGGTAAGGAAGTAAGGTTGGCCGTTTGAGACATAATACAAATCTTCAGTTTTAATCAGCAGATTGTAACACTTTCTCTCTTCTATGATCAGCCCAGATCAAAATATCATAGCATTAAAAGCAGATTTGATGCAACCAGCTTTAAAGGTTTTATTTGAAGTACTCACATGTTAATGAACAGTCTATTCCTATGGCGTTCGTGTCAAAACACTCGCATGCGAATGATGGAGACATTCCGGGACGTTCGTAGCATTTTCCAAGTCCACTGCAAGGGCTAGATGAACATGCTGTTGAAGTGAATAGGACAAAGAAGGGGGAAACAAAACTGATTAACACATCTGGATCAATAAAAAAGAAGGAATGAGAGTGGTAGGTATCGACCTATCAGCAAATTACACCCTAAAAATGATCATAGACATCATGAAGAAACTAAGAGACTTGACATATACTAAGTCAGTGATATAGAAATACCGGACTGACCAGAGATATCATACAATTATGGCGTAACCAGACATTTTCATCTAGGGGAGAGGGTTAGGGTTGTAAGGGGTTAAAGTGAGGGGTGTCAAGCACAACGTGTGAAGCATACAGAGAATTTTTTACAATAAAAATACCTCTCAGATTGCAGTGGAAATGGCATTTCTCAGTCTTTCTGACTTTGTGAATTTCATTTAGACTAATTAAACATATTCTTTATTTTTTAGAACATAGTTCGAAAATTTATACTTCCACCGAGAATGGTGTAGATGGGATAATAAAAGAATTTCACAGATAAGCAATTCAACATATCAAGTTTAAGGGCAAAGGAGGGCAAAAGCCCCATAAGATGCCCTGTATTCCAGTCCCCCCCCCAAAAAAAACCCTTGCCAAACATGTAGGCCTAGATCGTTTATGCTGCATGTCAAAAGGGAGCTTGCTAGGGTTTTAGTGTAGGCTTGTTGTCCCTCATGTTTAGTACAAAAATTGAAGGTCAGTGTTTGACTGTTCTGTACGTAAAGCCTGCCATGCCTTTCGACTGTGTATTTTCTACCTTTTATTTCATCGTTAACATGTTAACAAAGTCCATGTATTTGCTCGTAAATTGTTCATTTTTTAATTATAAATATTTATGCTTTTACCGATCGAGCCAGAATCAAGATTTGCAATTTCTGCTATTTTCAATAATAAAAAAATGCGATGATGCAAGGCCTAAGATCTTAACCACTTTCAATCAGTTTTTATTTCAATTGTTCCTCTTTGATTTTTATCTTGACTTTCTATCAAACTAATTTAAACTCAGCATATTTCGTATTGTTGTAAGTAAAATATGCTGTATTAGTGGTTATTTGTCTTGTCAAGTCTACATTTTTCTTCTAAAATTCGAATTTACTTGGGTGATAGCCTCGGGAGGGGGAAGACATTTGGAGGGGGACTCAAGTTTCCTACACCCCACCCCCTCCTGCTATAGTTACGATATAAGCATATTTTCGGTATGTAAAGTTTTGTACATAGGGAACATATTATAAAGACATCAGATATCTTTCGACAGTTATTAGTGACCTGACCAGAGTGCATTAATTATCCATTAGAATATACTAACATGGAAAAACCACGTAAGAGTGCATGTCGCTTACCTGTCTGCGTGTTGCATTTTGCAGCGAGTAAAGCAGTGGTCGTGAAAATCCAAACGAACCAGCTGGGAAAATTATTTTTTGCTGCAATCATTGCAGACGTCAAAAACAACGATATAGTAAAAGAAAAGTTTAAAAACTACAGAATAAGAGATTTCAAACAGAGTTGGATCCGCCAGCAGATCCACACGTGCGTAACTGATTTAAGCTCACATAACTCCAATCCAATGTTCAAACTAGATTTGCGAATTTTCGTTTCGATCCAGAGCTAAAGGAAAGGGATGCAGTTCGTGTGACTCGCAATAGCAAGGGATGAAAAGACGAGTGCTATTGCACTGTATGACCATTCGGTAAAAGTTGTCCCAACTCTGTTTTCTTTTGTAACTAATTGTGGGTACATTACATCACACACGAACTGAAAGTACCACTTATTTGATTTCCTTTGCACAGCAAGCTAGTTGTGAGAGTTACATACCATGTCTTATGTACATTGCATTCTCTTCTTTTCTCCTTTTCAAAGCCTGAATGAGTCAACAAGTCACAATAGACTCAAGGAGTCGATCCTATTGTGACGTACATTATGGGAAGTAGTTGGATAAACCTTCTATTATGTGAACGCCCTGGCCCGAATACTCGGCCCTGCCTCATTTAATTGAGTAGGCAAGGACGGGATGAGTGTCTTAGTTTCCAGTGTTAGCGACAAGTATTGTTAGGTACACACATGGGTCTAAGAATTTGTTATGGGCCTGCAGTTTTCAAGGATTAAAATCATAGCAATAATCAATTATCGGCCTGTGTAAACTAGTCTACTATTGCGTAAGTTTGCTGATCTTGAAGATGTACATTTAATTTGCCT
>VJOZ01034428.1:834-11844 GCA_009801055.1 Stichopus horrens
CTTACAGTAGATATCAGTATTGAGGTATTGTGTAGTTTTGTTCAGCTTGCCACCATTTTATGCTTGAAGAATACTTGTCTGTAATTTACAATTAGTGCCTGAAAGTAGTCCTCTGTGAGATGTGGTTGCAGTAAACTATTACAAATCCCTATTTGCACTCCCCTGTGTTGAATTCAATGCATGTGGGCGATGAGATACGCGAGCCCGCGGATTGCCATCTTGTTTTGTTTGTAAGTGTAAAGATATACAATTACAGTAATTTTAAACTTACATATGCTGTTTTTTTATAATTTCTGAGTTCGTCTTTGCGATGTCTCCCCACCATCCCCGATACAATATTGATGTTTTCATCGCACTTCAGTGAGGGTTTCAAGTGCGGGGCGACACACTATGGCATATTGTGTTGTACCTATTACTATTACATTGATGTAAGTAACAATAAATTATAGCAAACGACTACTTTTTAAGATAAACAGTCATGAGCTACTAAAACAATAAAGCATCAGTGGCAACGTTTTACGAAAGAACTTCAATGATATCTCCACGTGAAAAAAAAAATGTATAGATATAAGTGATGTCCTCTCATAACCGAATAATTTGTAACTGGAGGCGTTTGGATAGTAGTTACAAAACTTATAACGAGTAATTCTATGAGGCGAACACCAGTGAAGAGGTGAAAAAAAACCTTAAAAGTGTGCAATCGTTCAAGCCCCTACGCATTGAAAACCACTAATTTAACGTTGGTGCACTGTTTGTCTATATAAAAACAACACATGCAAATAGAAATACAACTCTTAACGTCGGTTATAGATTTGAGAACGATTTTCCTTTTACCCACCTGTGGAAAAAAAAAACCCTGATGAACTGAAAATACTGCGAAGTTCTCAGCAAGATTTGATGACGTCATAAAATGGTGAAAGAGAGAATGCTATATCGAACTATGTTGAGTACATGTGTTTACTATATGTACGACAGTCAAATTGAACCGTTTACTGGTCCTATGATACTCAAATAAGATGTTACGCCTTGTTCCCCTAGAGATTCTAAAATTTGCCCTTGCAAAACATTACAAATGCTGGAGTCTTTTGAAAGGGAAAAGAGAAATTGTACTCGTAAAGAAAATGGCAGCACATACATGCGGTAGTGACACAACAGATTATTCATCCACGTACGCAAAGGGTAAATGCTTTCAGCATGTTTCCGGATGATTCCTCTATCTGTAAAAAAACTGTTGCGAACGATTAAAGACAGCATGAACGAATAAGCTACTATAGGACACAGGACATTTCAAACCAATCTTGATTTATTCCAAAGACCCTTACATCACATATTGTGCCGAAGGTCAAAAATGAGTCCTCACCATCGCAGACTGCTAGCCCGGACCCTCTTCCTGTATTTGAAGCACCTGGAAACGGGGATTTCCTTGTAATGGAAGCCAACAAGCAATGGCATAGTTGCAAAATAACAACGCCTTACATTACGCATTTACTCTGAACCAGGGGTCGGCAACCTACGGCCAGCAAGCCGAGTCCGGCCGACGGTGTCAGAAATCAGACCCTCAGAGAGCAGTGAAAATCACGTGCAAAAGTGACATGAGCAAAACTGGAAGGAACACCTAACCACACATTATATACAGACAAGAGGTAGAGCTTCTGCACTGTAGGATGCTCGTTCTGTGATTGATATTGGCCTTCAGAAGTGCATGGAATCTGCCCGAGACTGTCGTAGTATATTAAGGTGTACTGCATTGTAAAGTATGCAAAGACATTTAATTACAAAAGTCATGGAACCCGTTGCAGTAGGATAGGCTATTCAAAGATACATAGGCAGAAGAAATAGGTCATATGAAACTTCCGAAGCAGTTGTAGCAGGGATGCCAATCCTACACAGAATTATGGTAAGTTTCAGCCTCTTTATATCACTCCGTACCCATTATCCGCTCTGCAAAACCGTTTTCATATTGCCCCTTTAGTCCTCTCTAATTTGGCAAATAGCAACTTGGCCCGCGTCTCCGACAATTTGCGGACTCCTACTCTCGTTTGTTTAACTGTTCATAATCTGTGGTGTTCTCCTGGAAAGTTCTATACCGTACCTTATAAAGGAGATGTATAAAAAGACAGTCCAGAATAGAAATTTCAATCTAGAAAACATTGGCTAACAACGTATTTTGTTATGAATACTTGTCACATGATCAACTGGTTGTAGCATGTCAGATGGTGTAATCTACTGTAACTCGTCAGCGTTCTGTTTCATTGTTACATAAGTTTGGAGAATATTTCTCGCGCGTCTGTTTTGTGTAGGGTTCCATGCTATGTAGCAAGTACGGTAACAGTAAACTAAGAACTTGTTGATCGTACGCCACAGTGTGCGTTGGGGTTCGACTTCTATTGTGGTCATGCACTATATATGAGGTCTTGTTGATGTAGTTGAGGGTTTGCTTCCAAAGTTTATTCCCTGGTTGGCTGAGTTTCAACGGTTGAGGGTAACGTGCATTCACAACTCGATTTCGAAGTTAAGGTGGAGCCGAGGGCAGTTCCCTCATGAATATATCGTACTACGTAGTGTAGTCTAGAGGAGCCGGTTATCCTTCCCTCAAGATTTCCGCTTCTTGGTGGTTGCAAATACACCAGGCAGAGCACCTGTCACCTTTCTCTTCTTGTAGTTAAATGTTTAGCTGTATGCGGATAGCGCTAGAGGAATCCGTGACAAGACTACAGTAATTCAACTTGAGATGTTCCCTATCCCTGGCAGTCCTGCAATAATTTTAATGTGCACTGGATTTAATTCATATCAACTTCCAAGGGTACCGAAGGTCGTTCAGGCTGGGGTTCCTCTTTCTATGACGTCGCATTAATATCAACTCGATCTTTGTCGATTTCTCGAGATTCAAAGAGTTTGAATATCGGACCATTTCACACCAAATTAAAATTAACTTACAGAGCATGGAATGTGATATTCGTGCTCAGTACACACTTCTCAATAATTCAAAACCATACATGTAAAGAATCAATTAATAGGAATATTAATTGGTATATAATCCCATGTAGTGAGTTCACATCAATTTCCAGAGAGTAAGCAGAAGATCAAACACAACGTATTCCCTCAATAAATTAAAGCATCCGCACTGAAGATGCCTAAAACTGTATTGGATCTTAGCTTTACATCGTTTTATAATTTACTTGCATTTTATTTACTGCTGTACAATTTGGAAAGGAGAGTTAATTCTTTCGTCTACCTGATTTACAGCAAATATAAATATTGCATAAACTTTGAAATGGGAAGGACAGTACATACACTGGGTGGCGCTAGCTAACTTTTAAGTGACAGACGAAAAATGATAGCTATTCGATCTTGGGAGGCGTTCCCCTTTTAAGACATTTTTGCCATATACTACGTAGCCTTAAATGCAATCCGATACACAACTCTGCATCGTTTGAAGTTACGTCTTTTCCCGATAAATTCTAATTTCCAGTAAAAATAACTGAAACATTTATACGCCTTGGCATTTACAGTTTTTAGGTTTTGAAAAAAATGTCGATGATATCATGACAACATGAAGCTAGTTTTTGTGCCCATAAATGATAATAGCTAACTTTACGAGAAAAGAGAAAGTATTGGCATAGAATCGCATTTTAATATGAAGGAAAGTCATGAGATGAGCGTTTGTTACACTCTATCCGGGTAAATTAGTCCATGTTCACAACTGTTAGGTACAAGACATGCCCAATTTGGTTACGACAAATACCCATTGCTGGATGATTTCTTTACCTCAACGGTGACATTTGTACCAATTTAAGAATGTCTAAATGTTCAATTTACGTGGCATACGTAAACCAAATTGGGTAAGAGTTTACGTGTTGTTTTAGTGTAGCATGTAGCCATCATAGAAATATACTGAGAAGGGCGAGAAAGCTTCATTTTGTATGGTGAAATATTATGGAAAACATGAGTACGCATCAAGTTTTAAGATGAGAGTGATCGACTTTAAATCGATCTAATCGATAAACTTAACACGTAAACTTAATCGAATTTACACATTGTTTAAATCAATCTTTTTGTCCAATCGCCTTGACATTACTATCACTCATAAACGCTGTTATCGCTATGCCCGGTCGGATGTTAAAGTACCACCTTTCTATGTCGTTCAAGGACATGTGTGTAATTCTTTGTATTGGTATGGGGAAAGGTCCCAGCAAATGATCATTAACGTAATGCAAAATAAAAAAAATCGTCATCTTAAATTCACGAGTTTCTGAACGCTTAACATTCTACATACCTCTATTAGTCTTTCTTTTTCGTGTGCTTCTCCTCTATACCTGGTAAGAAATAACGTAGTAACACAGTTCACATTTGTCTTTAAGGTAACATTCTACATGCATTCAACGAAAGTTTTACTGTTTATTATATATGTTGTTTTAATATTGTTTTAATGGGTCCAAACATTTAATCCATTAACAGCAGAGTGATGTGCTACATTTTGTGTAAACAAATAAACGGATTTTTAGAACACAACGTTGACTATTTGTGTGGCAACCATTCAATGTTCATCGAGTAACTGACGTGATTTTTTTTTTCGTATGGAAACAAATCAGCTGATCGTTCAAATTGAAAAGAAAATGCGAATACTTATACGATATACTTGGTTAAGTTGTGACATTTGACGTTCCTTTTACTACACAAGAGACAAAATTTTAATTCATTGAAGATTTTGTTATTATCTTTTCTTCTTACTGCTCAAAACGTGTACTGTTATAACTACACACATGCTTTTACACGCTTAGAGACCGTTTGATATTTTCCCAATGCTCAAAATCGCGCTATTAAAAAACTGTGATCACAAATATATATCGATGGATGCAAGGGAGACGGAGATTTGTCTCTGATGATGCTAGAAAACACAAACTAGTACATGCGTTATTGCACATCTCTCTTTCTTGTTTGATAGGTAATAAGGTTGTTATTCAAGTCATTCAACACTTATAACGTGCAGATTATGTACAAAAAAAAAAAACAACGAACGAATCAGTGGCCTTTAATAATTATTACATAGTCCGCTTTAACATTAATATTCAAGGTTTGAAAAGGTTTATAAACACCTTTGCTATGACAACTCCTTTTATGAAATGAAATAAATTAACCATAAATAAATTTACACATGGCTGTGATCCCCTTTTTCATAGTTAATTATTTCAATCTTTCATCACAATTAAACTAATAGCGTTTCTGTAATTCCTCAGTAACAAGAACAATGGCTTATGTAGTTTGAAAAGAACTGCATCTAAGTCTGCCACAAGAGCATGACTGGTTCAACCTTAAAATATACAGAATTATGTGGTAACATTGCCTTTCGCATTCAAGGATATAGGACGATTCGACTGTTTCTCCGTTTCGCAAAAGTGTAAAATATTGAGTATCATTTTCCAAAAGAGGCTTACATTCTTTTCTTCCTCCGTTGTTGGTGCCAATAATAGTACCCTCCGACTGTAACCACAGAAAGGATAGAAGCCACAAAGAGGAAGAATACGAATGGTATCAAGAAGGTCTTTGAACTGCTAACTGTTTCTAAAAGGAAATGAGAAGATGTAAAAATTTGGTAAAACTTTCTAACAGTCAACGCAGATCTTCAAAATAGATTAATTAACTGAGGTACTTGCAAACAAAACTTGATCTTATGCTAATGATCTCATAATGAGAATTGATGATTTACTTATTTTAAAAGACATACACACAATTCTTCTGTTAGATGCCTAGAGGCTATTTTCAAAGCTCTAAGTCATATCTTTATCTTTACCTTCACTTCTCAAAACAAATTGCTGTAAGCTATGAAAGACACTTTCATTCTGTTGAAATCTTTCCGTCTCTGTATTCTTTTTTTCAAATATTAAAATCACAAAATAAACAGTTGACTGCACATTATACCTTAGGACTACGACTTCCTTTTGCTCTCTTTTGTTACTCCGTTAGTTATTCTTTCTTCATTTTCTCTTTATTGTCCCTTTATACCTTTTGTTTCGCTACTCTGCTTTGTATTTGTATAACTGTTTTTACATTTTTAGTTCAACTTCTGCATGACCACTAGCATTGACACAGTCTCCTCAATATTTATCTAGCTTCCCCTTATATTATTATTTCTTTCTTAGATTATTACAGTAGTGTTGCTTAAGTTGCGTAATTATCTGTTGCAAAACATTTAAGAGGAGAAATGAATTTAAACTGAAATTAAAAGACGTGGAATCAAAAGTAAAGCCTGAGGTGAGCCAAATGTTAATGAAGAATCATACATTTTGTAGTAAATGTGTTTTGAGTTAATATAGTAAATAACTAGTACTGATAACATTACCCTCCTCTTCTTCTGTTTTCTCCAATCTCGCATAGGCAACTTTTGTAGATCCTTTACCAAATCTACCGTCTACCGCTTGGCACATGAGTAATGAACCAAGTTGATGTGGTACTCTTATACGTTTGAATATGCTGAGAGTTGAGTTGTTTAATTCTTCTCTGCTGGATATGGGAGTGATCTCCTTCGATCCATCGTACCACTTCACTGATATCGATGATGTTGCAAATTTTGCTGAGCAAGTCAATTCAGTCTCAGCTGAAGGATCCATGTGAACAACGCAGTCGTTAGTTCCATTGCACTCATCGATCCCAAACTCATACGCAACTACGGGGAAGAAAAAGACGAATTTACACTTTGATGCACGAAAATGTAAGAGGCGATGATTTGAGACATAAATTAGAGGTATAAATAAAGTAGGTTACAATAAGGATATGAATAAAAAGCATATGTGTTATCTTTGTAACAGGAAATTGGTTAGCAATATTGTAGTTTACGTTTATAAGTAAAGAAAATTAACAGAATGATAGTGGCATAGTTACTGTGTAATCGTTTTTGCAAAAGTCTAACCTAACATCTAGCATATCAATACGGGAGAGTCAAGGAAAGGTTACTTCACCTTGAACAAGAACAGTGACAGCTCCATGGCAGTTGGTCTTCTCGGATACAATTCGACAATAGTATGCTCCTTCGTCTTTCCTTTTTGCTTCAAAAATGAAGAGACTTCCATTCGTAGCAGCTAAATATCTTTCCGATGCAGAGCTAGGTATATCTAGGACTCTAGAGGCAATGTCTTCACTGTCTTCAAAAGTCTCCCCTCTTGTCCAAAAGTAAGCAGCACCCTCTCCTCCAGGAATACACGGAACGACAGCCGTTTCATTTTCCTCAACGACGTATGTAGGCCAATTTGCTAGAGATGGACGAACTTTATAAATGAAAGGTATATATAGGTTAGTTGAACATGAACGATTATACATCTTCATTGAGTCTATGTGTGATGAAAAAGTTGTACGCGATTGTTAACTTGTGAAAAGAACGTATGTGAAACGTCTCACGTTTGTATATTTATAACAGCAATTGTATGATACATAACCGAATTAAGGAGAACGTCTTTTCCAAGATGTGTAAATTGGATTGCATAACAAAGGCACCAAATTAAATTAGTAGTTTGTTACTTATGTTGTCATCCGTGCATACAGCGTGACCACTTTTAAATAATTTTGCAAACTGCTCGTTTGTACAATGTAATATTCTTCCACTATTTGACTCACGTGGCTATGTCTAAAACTCCATATGGCACTCTTCGACACTTACGTCAATAAGTGTCCAAGAGTAAAGTGACAGTAGCAACTGATTTAATAGGACTGCAAGCAAATGAACTGGTATGTCTACTTCAGGTATCCATTTCAACTTATACACATTGTACTTACCATGCAGATGGTTCAATAGGAACATCCACAATAAAATGTTGTACATGGCCATGGAGAGTTTTAAGCAGTGTAGCTATAAAAAAACAAAACAAAACAAAAATACTAAAAATTGTGATGAATTTCAAAGAATTGTCAATAACAGTAAATATAATTGTCAGCTTTTAGAGGAAACTTTATTTTCAAGTATGGAGAAATCTTTTTATGACATCCATTGTTAACATTCTAAAGCTATCAATTATTCATGGGCACAGGTATTTTAGTTCATATCTGTGGGGACAAGTAAAACTCCTTCTAAGGCAAGTCTTTATCTTGAAATAAGCTGGTTATGTCTCTTGTGAAGTTAAAAATAAAAATAGCGATCTAGACACGAGGACTATTGTCCCGAAAACCATACCATCTACGCGTGTGCGTTGACATTATCTGTTAGTCCTTGTTGTAGTTGTGTACCCAAACAAGTCACTAACATCAGGCAAGGGATGCCGTGCAGGGTATGCAATACTTGTTCACATCCATGCTTTGTGAATGATAAGAAACGTAAAGCACCAAGAACNNCAGTAACTGTAGGAATAGACACATGACCAATAAGGCTAATTAGAACTACTGGCAAGCAAGGGTTTAATTCAAAATGGCAACAAAATAAACTATTTCTCTCAATGCAATGGGCCACTTTAAACTTGGTTTCTACTACCTCCGTCTTAACCGACTGTGCGTTGGTTTCATTGAAAATCATTCACTTTGCTTACATCGAGCGACTACCGGGTATGTTATTGTAAAAGAGCAGTCTATTCTTGGCTCTGTCTCCTTAAATCAGAGTTTTCAGACAACCCAACCACGCCGAAAAGTGCATGTAGCTTGATATTTAAAAAAAACATGGCGGAGAGACAATTAGCCTACACTGTTGCCTTTCTACCAACTGGATACTGGAAGTATTATATGCTAAAAGTTAGCTTGATCAGTATACTCACGTTTACTGGAAATTTGTTTAACATAAACATTCCCAATTGTTGTTTTTAGCCGATTTATACCTGTGTTTGTCGATGCAATCTATATTTCGCTACCTCTGTCAAATAGTCAGACAATACAACATAGTTTTCTTGTGACGGAGGGAACGCTGTACGTACCATGTGCTTTTTACACTTTATACATTTACATATCCAGCGTTCTTTCATAAAACAGACATGCAGTTGGACTTTGCTACCTCCACATTAAGTGTGCCACGTAAGGAAACGTAGAAATGACATCGCATATAAAAGAATAACCACCTTGAGAAAACTACGGTATCTGACAATCGACTAGTTGACAAAATGGCTTAGGGAAAAAAGCCTAACGTTGGACAATAAATCGACAAATTAAATGAAAATATAAAAGAAGTATTTTATCAATGCAAAAAAAAACAGAAATATGGGTAGGAATTTAAAGTGAGCTAGAACGTACGAAGACTGAATGAAAGATTAAATATCAAACTTTTCCTACCAAATCGTTATTTGGGAGTAGGAAAGTTCTGTTACTGAAAACACCATTTATTCATTCTGGTATTGACATATTGCACCCAGCTCAGCAATGTTACATTCATTGGTAATAATGATTGTTATTCGCTTAGACGTTTACGGTATCAATGTAAAATAACTTAACAAAAGTATCGTTTCTTATTGATTTTTTTTTTTTTNNTGCTTGCAATGTGTGCTAATGTATGCCCAATTGTAGACTTCTCAAAAGTAAGAGAATTCATTTTGGGAAAGATATGGTTCGACCTCACAAGTTTCATTGTTATGTGTATACACCTTTTGTACAGAAGTGTGGAATCTCCTATTCACGGACGCGAGAGTCAAATGTATGGAACAAAACCCCAGCCGGTCATGACAACAAAACATTCACCAGACACATCCAAAAGACATTCATCACTGACAATCCCACTCAGTCTTACTCAATGTACTTCAGTGTGTAATATTCGTCCTTTTATGTGAATGTCTCCACAGTCAACTGGACCTTTTCGTAGCGCTGTTGCTCAACATGTAACCCTGTACTTCAAGTGTCTAACCCTCTCACTCTTTTTGATGTAAATATAGTTTCCAAACTGTGCAACTACAGAGTGAATTGTTGCCAACTAGATTTTTAATCAACGTATTTATGTTTTAGACGTCATCAAGCATATTACTAAGCTTAAGCCGAGTCTCATCACACGGGATGTCCTCTTTCATTTCAAACTTCTACACTTACTCAACAACAATTGTCATACTATTTTACATTATAGGCCAGTGTAGTTACAATAAGCAATGCAAACTCATGACTCCACGTCTATCCGAACCGAATTGAATTGAAATCAATCTCAAACGTGTACCATGTCAGTGTATCACCGTTGATTTGTTAATCAGTGGCGATGGAACGGGGGGGGNNNGGGGGGGGGGGCAGGATGAGAGAAAGAGGAAGAGGAAATGGACAGAGGATCTTTCTGGGCTTAGAGCGAAATGAAAAGGTGGTGAGAAGGTAAACATGTTCGTAAACTTTCAACGATCTGAAGTACTGGCTTAAACCTTGCCCAAGCTATCTTCAAAATTGAATTTTAACCTAAACATACATAGCTGTTGAGCAACTTATCTTTGTAAAGCAAACGTAGTCCATGTAACCAGAGGCATACCCGGACTCTTTTGATGCGATTGATCTAATCACTGCCGATAGGGATGATTTTAACTCAACATGTTTACATATACACAAACACTGGAAGCAAAATACTATTTGAAAACCGAGAAATACAGAACTGTTGAAGAACTTGTCACCGTAAAGCAATCCGTTTTTATTGCAACCAAAGCGTTCACTTTCATTTGGATTTAATCAATGATTGGAGAAAAAGTTTTCATCAACATGCCCAACCAATTAAGAAACACTAAAAAACGTTTCTTAGATAAAAAGTATTTGGTATGCTGAAAAGCAAAATATGTTCGATGATATAAAGATACCATCTGTTTTATTTCATATTAATTATATTATTATATATATTCTTAGATAGCTTCATTATAGTCATCCATTTCACAATCAACCATTTTTCGTATCTTACATTGACTACTGTTATAGCAATTAACTGAAAAGTGATAAAGTACACTGCAAGACAATTCTGTGATTTTTCTTCTACCACCGTAAGGTAGTCTATATCTTATCCTTATTCTTTTCAGTGTGAAATTTTGCAGTGTTTTTTTTTCTTGTTTTGTGAATAAGAAATATTACTTCAGATGATCCATGAATTTGTTA